>BGPR01004551.1:88882-109916 GCA_013235015.1 Araneus ventricosus | reverse complement strand
ATTCCATGTTTCTCCCATGGCCTAGTATATATTGCATATTCTGAAGTAGGCTTTTCAAGCAATCTGTCTGAAAATGTCTAATCCATAAACATTAGAGTACTAATTAATTAAGATTGAAGATCCTAAAACCTCTTGAGGAGGTAAAAATTATAACTCTAAGACTGAATGACGTAAAAGTATATGTGTTTTGCTTTTTCATTCCTACATATAAGAACAGATAAGCATGGGCGGAGCTGCGGTTTACAATAGCTAGTTGATATATTATCTTTTGCAGTTTCTCTATAAGCCCTTGACATGAATGTTCTCTTCTCTTAATCAGAATACTAAAGCATTTGCAAATACTTCATGCATGTTGTTGTGGAAAAGTACAATTTTTGGAGAAAAAATATTGAACAAAGTCTCTAAATTAAATTAATGATTGATATTGGATAGACATTGATTTTGGGTTATTTGCAAAAATTGTGATATTCAGATAGTTTCACCGTTTTACTGAATGATTTCTGTCAGTCATTCATTTTATTGTATTTGATGTTATTTATCTGTTACTTTAACCTTAGTTTTGATGCAAGTTGCACATAATTTTATTTAGAACTATTTATATATTATTGATTTTTGCATATAGAGCCAAAAAGAGAATTTTTATCATATTTTACTTTTCATTTTTACAAAGGCAAGAAAGGCGTTGATGCTCACAAACATATATGTGAAGTTTATTGTGTCGATAACTCTCTCGTCAGGACTGGTTTTATGAGTTTTGTTCTGGTGATTTTTCACAAAAAGTTGGCCAGTTTGTGGGTTGATCAACTCAAGTTGATGATGTCTGAAATCATTGCAATAACCAATTTGGAACATCATATTTCAGTACAGGAGACTAGTGAAAGGCTCCAAGTTCATTCTTTAACAATCAACAAGCATTTGCAAAAGCTAGGATTTGTTACGGAACTCAATATTAGAATTCCACATTGGTTGAAAGGAATTCAATGAACACAATGCATCAACATTCCATCCCAAATGTATTGAAAACAGTCCATTTCTAAAATGAAGGATAAATGGCATTTAAAAATGGTGTGTTTACCATAACATCAATTGAAACGATCCTGGAGCAAACCGGATAAGCCAGATTAAAAACTGAAATTCTTCAAAGATTATGCCATTAATTTTAAAATTTTAAATGTATTGTGTATTTTCAGTACCTTCCAAGTCACTTGGTGATTAGTTTAAATGTGTACTGTTAAAAACTAGTGAAATTAGATAAAGTAGTTAAATATGTTCTGAATTAGGAAATCATTTAGGAAGCATGTTTCTCCATGACAATGGAAGATCATATACATCTTTAGTGACTTGCAAAAAATTATTGGAGTTTAGTTGAGAAATGTTACTTCCATCATGAAACCCAGACTTTGTGCCCTTAAGTTATCATTTATTCATGTTTTTGCAAAACTCTTTGTACTGTAAAAGTTTCAATAATAATGATGGAGTGAGGTCACGCTTTATTCAGTTTTTTTGTTGATAAAGGCAGAAGTTCTATGAATGTAGGGTAATGAAGTTGCCTCCCCAAAAAAGAGATTAAATTGTTATTGAGCAAAATGGAAAGTTATCAAACAACTGGGAAGCTACTGATAGAAGGTCATTCAATAATTCAAAATTGTTTTATTTTCTAGGAGAAAAAATACAATTTTTTTTCATACCAACCTGATGATTGTTTCTTTATATCCCTTTTATCCTTCTTCAGTGCTCTTTTTGTAATTTGCTGTTTTGTTTGCAATGCATAGTAATATTTTTTTCAAAATTAAACTATACAGGGTGCCTACAAGTGTTCTCACCCCCTCCCCCCCAACTTCAGAATGGCAATAGCTATACATAGTGTTACAAAGCTATAAAGTCGCTTCCCTGAAATGCTATCTTGGCGACAAAGGGAATTTTCTAGAAGGACCTCAAACTTTCCACCTATTTCTACTGGTTTCATGAACTTTCTAGAGATTACATCACTTCCTATGTAATGAAGTCGCTTCCTGTTGAAAACTATAAAGGCAAGCTTTCAAGCCAAGAAAAGTCAGTTGGATTTTGATCAGCAAGCAAGCTGGTGAGCTAATAAGAAACCTTTGAGCACTGTATTGAGATTTAATGATAATCTCTGTTGTGAATTCTTACTAGTGCTGTTTAATACTTGTGCTACGTTTCTTTTCCTAGAATATTTGTAAAATAAAAGCTTTATTTTTTTAAGTCCTGCTTATTGGATTGCAATCACGTACACCCACAAGACAATTTTGTCACAATAGCTATAGTATGGTCATAAAAGTGGTTATATTCAGTAAAGTGACTTTATACTATGTGGTGAGAATGCATGCAGCGCTTTTAGAGTTAATGTTCCCATCTTGAAAACAGTACAAGATGTAGGGAAAGTGAATTACATAGATGTAGAGCATCATCAATTTAGTAAGAAAATATACTCCTCTGTGAGAAAAGGCACCTTATACACATTTGTGCTAGAATAGAGTGCACTAAACGCATATTCGTTTGGACACAATTTCCAAAGCTGTAGTCGAAACTTGAAGAATTTGGAACATTTAACCAATTAACTTAAAGGCCTGAGAATACATCGTGCAACTAACGTATTTTAGTTTAAAACTAAAATTTAATCATTAGATCATCTCAGCATCATACAAAAAATATGTAGAATTCATAAACATCTCTGCTATTATAGCCTTCTGAGATGAATGAAAAACATTAGGAACACCTGTATTAAAAAAAAAACAAAGTTGAAAATGGAAACGTTAAGGGAGAAGCTCATTTATCCTTCTTGCAGCTCCAAAGGCATCTAATTGCAAATACTGATTAAAATACACTGGGTCGGATCAGCATGTTATTGAAAATTGAAAAGCAAGACAAATCCACCCAGCATACTTGAGGTCAAACTACCAGCACACCTGGAGGCCGCGTGCCTAGTGGCAAGGTTCAGCTTTTAGTTTATGGTTCAGGTTTGAAACCCTGATTCCACTGAAGATCCGCCGTATGTGGGGCCCACAGCACGCCAAACAAGCAATATGAAGAACATCCTGCTGTGTGGGTGTGAAATTGGAGAGGCGTTGCCTGTAGATGTCGTCCCCATCATCCGACTGTGGTTCAGAATTATGAGGTCTGGTCCAAAAACAGTCCCCTGTTGCATCACATGCCCCACCCATTCATTTTGCATCTGTAAAGAAAGGAAGTTGATTCCGGTACCGTAAGTATTCACATGAAGTTAGTACCACATGTAACCTCTCAGCATCCCGCCAGTAATGTCTGATAAGGTCTTGATGGTATGAATGAGCACCTGATCTATTCAGGATGTTCCAAGCATACTTTGAGAGATACGCAGCTCATCTTGTGACATTACAGCTGAAATCGCAACCAAAACAAATGCGAGTTTTTTATATAATAATGTGAGCATGGTGTCTTGGTGTACTAATATGCAGATCTTTTGGTAAAATTAATTTTGAACACAGACTTGGATTTAGATGCCTAATATTTGAGAACGCTATTTATTACACTAAATATGGGCAAATGGGTTGTGAAAATATGGAACAAACTCCAACTGGCAGAAATTCTTGTCATCGACAACATGTATGTTCTTGTCTCTTGTGGGTATGGTAAGGAAAGCAAAATATCGGTGCGTTTGTTTTTCAAAGGCAAATACACTATATAAGACAAATAGTCGAAGAGCCCCAGTCGCCCTTGTTATGCCACTGCCTACAAAGATGACGTTTTGGCGCATCAAAAATAACCTGAGATCTCTTCTTTCTTATAAACGAGTTTTCGTTTTGTTTATTTGGGACAATATAGAACTTCCGTGCCTATGACCGATTTCGTGTAACGCTTCTCAAAAAGGAGAACAACCACGTGGATTTTCGGTGCATGGAAGTTCTGTGTACTCAAAATAAATAAAACAGAAACTGTCCAGTCCATAGAAGATTTCACGAGTCAATTTTACATATTATTCCACCACCGCTAGGGATGTATAACTAATGATGGAGGTCAAATATTTTGCTATTGGTTATTTCTTTAAAGACTTGTCTCAAATAACTATTTCAATCACACTTTCTACCTTCTAAAAAAGTCCTGTTAAATATAAGTAAAATGGCCTCTAAAAAATTTAAATAAAAAAAAAGTATTATTTCTTTCTCGTTAGACTTTCAGGTTTTAATGTTTGTCTTTAAACTGTCACCAGATTTACGCCAAACTTTTCTCGACGTTTGAGAAAGGAATTTTGGTTGAAACGTAGTTTGGGGTGCGTGCTTGGAACGTAGTTAGTGGGTGGGAGGGGTGCTCTTCACAATAGTAACTAACAAACTGAAGCCCAGTTCAGTAGTTTCCGGTCTTTAAAATAATCCGCAGTAAAGGATTTACAGCGATTACCTGCTCGAGAGCGAAATTACAGCTGATTAAGCAAATTCTAAATGAGAAAAATCGAAGAATATTGTCTTCTTGAGCCCTTTTCGCTTAGAGCTTTGTTACGCAATTTCGCCTGAGCTTTTGCGGTCCATCCCTGGTTGACAATTCTGAAGCGCTCCCTGGTGTAGTTTGAGACGAAATGATTTCGCTTTTATTTCTGAAGTTATTAATGATCACAAAAATGATTATTGTCTCCTTGACAAAACTTTCATTTTAGAAGTATTAATCCATAAAACGACGATTTAATATCATTTTTTATGGCGGCAATTTTATGGAAACGTAAAGTTTTTTTTTTTTTCAATATGCGGTAATAATCCTTTCAAATTTCTTGTTGAGATAAAAAACCGTGAAGCTTTTAGTTTGTATACTAATAGTTCTAACCTACTTCAGTCTTTTCGATAAACAAAAGTACTGCTAGTACTGGTCTCAAGATTCAGATGATAAAAACTGCATTTTCTTTTCAGAATGTAATGTCTTCTAGTTCTATACCACCAAAAATACAGAATATTTTTTAACTCACATTCTTTGAAAAGAAGTTAATAGCCCAGTCATTGACATTCAAGTAGTACTGTTGAACAGAGGGCGGGGATGACCAGTCAAGTATGACTGATTTTATATCATTTTATTGTTAATCTGAAAATCAAAACATGGGTTTGTATCTTTTTTTTTTTTTTTTTTTAATGAAGCATTTCATTTCTCAATCATGAATAAATGAAGTTATAAACTCATTTATAGCTCTTAATGCAGCCTTTTATGGAATTATAATAGCCCAAAAAATAACTTGGTTTCATAGACATTTTACATCATCTTGAATTTATTCTCTTATTTAATTAAAGGAACTTATCAAAGGTATGCAAAGTTGAATTTTATCTCGAGAGCTAAAATATTTTAAATATTTGATCTTAGGTAAAATTTTAGATGAATCAAGCTATGAACAAAATTTTAAATTTATTTATAATTGTATGTTCATAATAACAGTATTAATATAATATCATGTATTATTCTCCTGTATAAATATCTTAGTTAAAGGAAAATAATTCAGTTGTAATTTTAATATTATTTGCGCTTTTAAAAGCAAAAAAATTGTAAAACTTAATTTTTGGATGCATCCTTTAGTATACAGCGTAATGATGCATTGCTGAAATTTTAAATTAAAGTTGGATGTCTAATTTTCATTTTAACCTCTATCAAATCTTTCTGCCATCTAATTTAATTTTTAAAATTATTCAAAACTTATAAAAAAATGTCTTACTAAGAAGTAGCAGTTTTTTTTATCTTAATATTACTAATGTTTATATAAAAACTTCATTTGCTATACTTGTATTTGTTTCTTAAATATTTAAATTTTAAAAAAATGCATCATTAATTTAAAGTATTTTTATTTTTTGAAATAAATATTAGCGGAGTTAAAAATTCTGCTCACATTTTAAAATTACTGATATATCCAAATTTATATTTTAAAACCCATAAAGCCTACATTATCTTTGCTTAAGTATGTATCCGCTACCTACTTAAAAGCACATAATATAATTTACCAAGCATAATATGGATTTTTTTTATTTTTCACACTTATAAGATTTCAAACAAGATTTTTTAATTATAATGTGCTTTAGAAAGATCATTAATTTGCATTATTCGTTTCTTTAAAAAAGTGACAAAAAATGTACTTTTATCTCGTTAAATCTCTTTGCGTTCACTTTAAGTAAAAGTAGTAGAGTTTCTTGGAAACTAAATAATAAAAAAAAAGATGATTCATTGTCCTTTCTCCACCCGCTGAGCACAACAATCAATTTCCAAGAATTCATAATGATGGAAAATGACTCTTTAAATTATCGAAATCTTTCACAAAGGAATGCATCAAACTGAGGCATTTTCAATGTACATAATTAATGTTGAATTAAATCTAAGTGCAACCAATACAATTGACATTGGTGGTTTGTAATAGATTACATCTCTATATATATAGGATTAGGGTTAGGATTATCTCCCTATGTAGGATCATATGTATATCCCTCTAAAGCTTTATCGATATGAGAATAAAGTTCAATGAGTAATTCAATAGTTGTTTTGTCAGTAATTGAAAACTGTTTTGTAGTATCTGATTTTATTTGAAAATTTTCTTTAATGTTATTGTATACCAATTTCGTGTTTTATTAAACTTACTTATATATTAATTATGAAATTTATAAGAAAATATTAAATTTAGCTTTTAAATTACTGATATTCTGTCGATATACAAAAGAGTATCCCATTTGTCTCAGCAAGAATTTATCATCATATATGAAAAAAAATCAAGAACATTTCATCTATAGTAGAGAGTAATGATTTTTCCTCTGAATGTCGCCAGAAAGTCATTTTGGTTTAATTTGTAGTTTGATTTTAAGCGAACGGAAGATATATTTTTAAAAGATTCATAATTGTACTTGGAGCTGAGAAAGTAGTTGTGTGGTTCTCAATGGTTTCAACGGGAGGGGGGAGTGTATATTTCTACAAATTGGCGATTTTTAACTTTTTACATTGTTTCACTAATTTTTGTTTACATTACTATTAATGTCTTAAAAGTTAGCGAAAATAATAATTTGTTATTATGTGATTTAACTTTATCACTGGATTGTGTTCAATTTCTTATAGCCAAACCACCACATTTAACTGCGCCTACATACACAAAGAGGACAATTTGTTACGAAGCTTATTTAAAAAACATGGCTTAAGAGTTTTTTTGCAAAGACAAAATTTTATCAAATTAGCTATATATGCCTGATCCTTGTACTTTGTTACAAAAAAAGCAGAAGATACTTTATATTAAATTTGATACTACATCGTACTTAATTCTATAATGCTTGAAAGAGTAAAAAAACGCATCTGTTGAAGAAAGGTAAATTAGTTAAAAATATGCTTAAATGCAAATATTATTAGTTTTTTTTATTTCTGTTAAGTATGTATTCCTGAGATAACTGAAAATGAAATGATATTTTTTATATAAACCAAGAAAATATTGAAAATAAAACAATTTTTCTTAACCTTAATGCAAACAACATTATTGACGACTTGTAAAAATACTGACTGGGAAATTCTATAAATAAATTTTAGGTTTTGTGTTATACATTAAATGAATTTTTATTCATTACACAAAAAAGTATTTTAAAAAATATGGAGGAAAATTTAACAGTCATAATGAATTTACAATATCACTTTTTTATCATTAAAAAAAGGTTTCACATAACAAATGATCAAATAGATTTGTAAAGAAAAAAATCAGGTACCTACCCAGTCGTTTCTAATCCATGTTTTCTATTTGCAACGCTTCCTTCATTGAAACTTTAAAACTGCAAATGACCATCATCACTTCCTTCTTTTGTTAATAACTATTAGCGCACAGCAGGAGTCCACTTCTTGGAATTTCTGAAGAAGGACGTTCTGAGACTCTTTCTGCATGATCGTAAAAAAATCACCAGGGCTTCTTTTTTAATGTGTAATTCTCCTGCACCAGCCGGCTCAGAGAGCTTATGGTATCAATACTTCTGAGTTGAAATAAAATAAATTATTTTGATTTAGATTGCTTCTAAAATAACGTCCCATTTGGAACTACTATAGGAGACCTGTAGAGGCCCTCAAGAAATTCAAGATTCATTGCAAGTTTTATTCCCTGCCCTTACTTGAAGAGGAAATGGCTATAAGTTTGTCATACTGCTAACTTTAAAAACTGCTTATATAAAGCATTTAAATGAAATTAATATAAACCTCTAGTTTTATAGCCAGCCCAGAAATTCCCGACATTGCTTCTAAGGCCTCCCTACAGAGCTTTTAATATTTAATGGCCCCAAGTGAGAGCTACAAAATTTAATGTGAAGCTCTGCAATCGTATTCATGATATCCCCATGTTTCTTCTTCTTTTTCCCCTGAATTTGGATCCGCAACAAGTACTTAGGATGAAACGGGATCGTAAAAAAATTTTCCATTTGAAAGTGTGGTGTTGAGAACAAAAAATATTAAGATAAGACAAAGCACAGTAGAGAATTTTGCTAAAATCTATTATATAATAATAAATTTTAATAATATCATATAATACTAAATATATAATTTAATAATTATTAAATAATAATAAATTTTACTATATTTTAAATTAATCAATTTTCAGTCTGAAATTCATTTTAAGAACACGCTTCTTTACTCTGGTTGAGTACTTGAATTCAAATATGAAGAGAAAAACTGCAGGCCTGGCTACAGTAGATCTGGGTGATTACAATTGAGGCTTCAGCCAGAAGAGGATTAAAGCCGAAACTTCTAAACTTCTTCCCTAACCCGATTTTATTGCCACGCATGAAAGTAGCAATATGTTAACACTGTTGAACCCGGTGAATCTACTTAAAAAAGCTGAAAAGCTTCACCCTTGTCAAACTCTTTATATATAATAAAAAAGCCAAAAATTTTTTTCATTGCTTTTAGACTCTTAAATTTACCCATTACTTTTAAAAAAAATTTAAATTCATGATTATTAAAAAAACTACATCCAATAAAATTATTCTGATTAAATCGGCTGTTTTAATACTAATTCATTAAGCCCAAATTTAAATTTGACAAAGATTACATTTGGGGAATTTTAGCTGGAATGAATGAAATTTTAAATATAATCTATCTTCACTTCTTTTTAAAAAAATTTGCCCATAGTTTTTTATTAATTTTATATGCTCTTAACTGCTATGCTCTACTTGAAATGAAAAGTGTCAAATTCTTATCTTAAAGTTTATCTTATTCTGGAACATGAGGATTACCGCTTGAGACATCTGCATGAATTGTGCTTTTAGTCTCGGTGCCTTAACTGCTGAGAAAGAAATTCCTCAAAGGCATAATTCAACAATTGTCTAAGTTGACGTTCAGTATTTCTTTCAAATAAACTCAATCTCTCATAAATAGTTTTCAGAATTCGTTAGAATTTGTGGATATTTTCGTGAAAAAATCTTTGAAATTATTTTCAAAATGGTTATAATAGGCTCAATTATTTGTCGTTTTATTTAAAAAATTAATAGCTAAACTTTCCAGCATTTTCATTCTGCAAATTTTCATAAGATTTTTGTTTGCTAATTATGATATTTCTATAAATAGAAAAAAGTTACATTTTCAATGTTAAAAGAGTTTTAAACAACAGATATTTATTATTCGCAAAATGATAAAGCATATTTTAATGTTTACACGAAAAATTAGGAAGTTGCAACGCCAGGTCATTTTTTCTCCTGAGAAAATAATAAACTAATTTTCCAAAGAGTACATCTTATAGAAACCTTTCAATTTGAGAGAAAGCGTGAACAACTTCACAGTCGTCGGAGATGTCTAGCAATGAGAAGATAATTGCGAATCGAGAGAGGTGTTTAATTGGTTGTATTATTAAGATAACGCGAGTTGCATTCCAGTATGAGAATTGTGTTAACAACGCCTGCATAAATAAAAAGATTTTCCTTTTCTCGCTTTATATTTATAATCAATTTACATGCAAATCTAAATTACTATATTAAGATTTTTGAGAAAAAATTTGCTGTTCTAAAATACTTATATTTATGATTTTCAACGATTGTTAAATTCATGCATGTCAATTTACCACAGTCGCATGATTTGAATTTATAGATAACTAGTTAATGTTCTATTTCATGTTTCTCGGATCCTATATTTTTCATAAGTCTACCCTCCCTGATTTTTTTTTTTCTTATAAAATTCTGTTAAATTTTAATTATTTTTCTTATAAATTTATTTACTTTTTTTTTATTTTATTCCAAACTTTTACTGTGAACCAAATTTGATCACTAGAAGAACATTCTATAGATTTGACTGTCAGTCATTATTTTGGAGGCGATGAATGAAGAAGTTACTCTTTTTAATTATTAAATGTAACTTATCATCAGTTTTTGGCAATATTTACAGTTTCGAATCTACTTACATCTTGTACTTATAAAATTAAAAAATTTTAAATATATACTTATAAAACAAATACAAAAATTAATAAATGCTTTTAAATTACTTTTTTCTTGCTCAAACAATACTGGTTTTAGAGGTAAATATGTACAGTCTAATTGGTTCAATAAAAAATATATATTGTCAAAAGCTAGTAAATGTATTTTTTCTTCAAACATCTCACATTTTATTCATACCATACTATTATGATGTAATAAAAGATCATATCAGTGATTTTATTCTCAACTAGAAAGCATCGGTGAGATTTCATGTTTATTGTAAAAGACCTCGTCATTTTGAACCGTGGATTGATGAAGAGGACGTGACACCCGAGCTGTAAGCCACCTTCTCGAAACTTCCAAGTAATCATTACCGATGGGAGACAGCCATTCCCTGCAAAGGATTTAGCGCGTGCAGCAGGCCCAATATACGGCGAATCTTCATTGAATCGGGTTTTGAGCTCCTGGAGTTCCAGCCTCGAAACTGGAGACCTTTATTAACAGCCACTGTGTCCCCTGGAACAAGTGAAACATATTCAACATTAAGAAATTCGGATGAAAATAATTTTTTTCTCCTGCTAGTTATTTCAATACCAAAAGATATATATCAAATGCTTCTTGAATTTTAAAGGGCTTCTTGGTTAAACGTGTCTTAGCAACAAATGACCAATTAAAAAATAATTGTTGTTAAAATGTTCATATGCCATATGGAGAAAATTAAATAAAAATTAAGGGAAAATGCTTTCTTTTTTAAAAATACATCTACTTGTAATAGCTCCAAGAACATAAAAAGCACAATTCTTGCTTAAAATGACAGGTGAGTTAAAATTTAAAAAACTAACTTTGTTTTTGAACAAAAGTCAACGAGTGTTATAAAGTAAAGTCTCCAATCAGCCCGGTGAGTTGTTTTTGAATTTGTGTACAATTTTTCCTTCTGCCGAAGGCAAGTATATTTTTAGATCAATCGTCTAGTAAGTAAAAAATTAATTCGTAATGACTTCATCTACATGCACGATGTAAAGAAGTTTTAGCCTAAAGATGTCCATCTCCGAGCTACCATGGCCAGAGAAAAAAAAATTTAATGGTCTTGAAATTTGTGTTTAATCTCTTCATTTTCTATTATTGCCCGTCGTTGCGTAAGACACTTACTATATTAAAAAATTACAAATAATTTATTAATCCTAAATAAGTATTCTACTATAAGTTTATTAATTAATTAATTAATACTTAATTACTTTTAACCAAATATAAAATTAATTATTTGTTATTTTAAAGTTAAATTAGAGAAAAATTTGTTCGTGCCTCTCGTCGAAAATGCCTGCTACGCTCCTGCTTGTGCTAATCCATCACTGCACCAAATTTGATATTTTATATAAAAAGTATGTACAGCAATGTATTTTTATTATATATTTGATGACGGAATTACACAAAGTATGAAAATAAATATAAGACTGTTTAAGAGTGACAGAATTTTAAACGGGAATGTATCTCCAGATCTATAACGAAAACTTGCAAATGTAAAATGGAAAATGTATTCACATTCACCACAATTTGTAGAATGGTTACCTGATTGTTGTCAGTCTTCATTCACTAATAATGAGTTTGTACTTAACATGATATCATGCAGATATCGCAATGATCCAAAATGTATTTTCAGAGCATAAAATGGTAGTCAGAATTTGTATTTGACTTTCAGTCTTTATTATGATATCTCCAGCAAATATTTCTATTTGATAGTTACAAATGCTCAAAAATATTTTAAAGGAGTTGCTATTATAGTTGCATTCCAAAGGAAATAAAAAAATTCATAATTAAAAATATATCACAGATTTAAAAGTTAATAAAAAAGAACGGTAAATCTCTTCGAAAACTGTCATAAAATATTCTCATCTTTTTTAGTTCGTACATAAAAAGAAAAAATATAGGCAAATGTTGCTTTTTTCAATCGTTTGTTTCATTGAAATACCATCAACCCATTCTTATCAGTGCATCAAATTGGCAATTAAGAGGAGAGAATGAATGAAAGAAATGAGGTCGAAATAAATTCTGGCGTCGGCAAGTTGCAAGATAACACACTTTCGTGAATATTGATTTAATAAAACTAAAAAAAAAAAACTTAATGAGTACGTCTCATAAAAATCTGATTTAAAATCGATCATTCTCAGATCATTTGCTACCATCATATCTACAAAGTAATCAATTAATTTTATAATGAGGCTAATGTCCAATCCAATTTCCAACTGTCTCTTTAAGTAAAAAAAATAAATAAAATATACTATGGTCTGCAGAAAACGGTCAACCACAAAAGTCTATCTGTGTGGTTCAGTTGAAGTCACACCGGCAATGAAGGAAATAATCCTCAAGCTCCTAAGTGGGCTGGAAGTTGAACGCTTATTCATTTTCCTTCGAATTAAGGTGAGCGTCGTAATCATTCAAAAAACGCATATCACAACAAGAAGGATGATTCACAGAAAGACCAAGGATTG
Organism: Araneus ventricosus; assembly: GCA_013235015.1. Classification (NCBI taxonomy): domain Eukaryota; kingdom Metazoa; phylum Arthropoda; class Arachnida; order Araneae; family Araneidae; genus Araneus; species Araneus ventricosus. The sequence goes on along the minus strand of BGPR01004551.1, from coordinate 97,057 downwards.
GGGAAGACTATGATTTGGAGGAAACATCAGGAAATTTGAGGAAATCGTGAAAGTGTGATAAAAAATAATAGCGAGGTGGTGTAAGGTGATCTGCCGTGACCAAAAGACCCAATCCCCATGGATCTGCATGGTGAAGATGCTGTTCCCTCCCCCCCCCCCCCCCCCCCCCTGACCTGAGTGGGTGTGTTGGATGTCTCCTGTGGGGAGGTAGTTCATACATTGCAGAGTTTTAGATTAGCATTTGGTGGCGCCATCTGTTGACAGTATTTCGAACTTTCAAAAAAACTCATAAAAGTATATTAAAAGATATGAAATTAAAATTAAAAACCCACTTTATGCACATTTAATTAAAATGACTGAATCGTTACCTTTAACTGTGTATTCACTGTATTTGTGATTTTTGATATTACGTAGAAAATAACAGTTCGTCAAATATTCGTCATCCCTAACCACCTGCGTCTTGACACTGAATAATGTGTCAGTACACTGATTTCTTACATTCTCCATGCCAAAACAGCGGATTGTCGGGTGCCTTTCTCCCCGTTTTTCAATCCAGAAAATCGGCGAAAGTTATCGGTTAAGCATCGAGTTCAATATGCGTTTGTGTGGCGCCAGTAGACGAAAAAATCGTCTGGCTCAAAGTTTTGATTTTTCCTTCGCTTGTAAGAGATTTTTTTTTTGGAGAAAAATCAATCTGATAAATATTTTGGTAAGTTAGCCAATTAATAAGTAAGTGAAGCAATAATAACTTCTATGCTACATTTGTTTCAAAGATGTATTTATGTTATTAATATCTATCCTGGATTGTTGTCATTACTTTCGTATAATGAAGCATGTTAAAAGAGAAAGTATTGTAATCGTCGTAATTCGAACTCGAGATTTTAATGAATTTTACCGTTTAGACTCTGAAACTGAAAAAACAATTTTGGAATTATGTCGTCTGTCTGTGTGTCTGTCTGTCTGTCTGTTCAGAATGATAACTCGAAAACTATTAGAGCTACGGGGATGAAATTTTGTATGTGGTCTTTAAATATAATTTGTGTTTCTAACAAATTTGGACAAAATCTGTCAACGGAAGTTCGTCAATCTAATGTCTCATGGTCATGTGAACGCTATGTAACTCAAAACTTAAATAGCTGAGGATAAAATTTGGCTAACGTTTTATCGTACGAATGTAGGTCCGTACAAAATTTTTGGAAATCCGTCAAAGGGTTGACTGTCTGTTCATCTGTATAATCGCATACTTGTTCAGTTTTGAACTAACTGCTCGTGCTGTTACTGTGGCAATGCCTGTGCACAAGAAGAAGGACTGAAACTTGGAGTTTGCCAAAACCAATCTCCTGGCGCGATTTTGTAAGTGAAGCAACATTGGGAGTCTCAAGCTTAGGTCCTGTTAGTGCAAAAAGAATGCAGGGATTTGAATTTGTTTTGATCCTTTCAAACCAAGCGTGGTTCCTAACTTTAGGTATTGGCGATTTATTTGACGTCTTTTATTATTCTAGTTTTTCTCTACATGTGTTAGAGTATACGAGAAAGTTTAGGGAGACCACTCTCGCTGTTTTAGAATGAACTGCTTTATCGTTCAGGTAAATTAATACACATATTAACTCAAAAAAAAGTATAATGTCTTTTACTGTACCTGGTGATGCATTCAGAAAATTCGTCTATACATTTAATGAAGTCTCTTTTTTCTGCAGTGTGTTTGCCATTTAAAAATATTGATCCTGTCTATTATATGATTGTAATGCATGATGTTTCATTTCATAAGAGTTTTACTACAAGAATGCAAATCTTTGATTGTTCAAAATAAATTTAAAATGCCATCATTTTATATATTTTAAAGCTGTGATTGCTACGTCTTAATTGATGAGAAGTAGTTTTATATTATGTTATCTAACCTTGTATCAAAATTGCATTCTCTAACATTATTCCATCTTTGAACTTAATAAATACCTCCCCTTACTTCCATAAATTATCAGTGTAAACTATTTAGTTTCTTTATGTGCCATGTTCGATTTTATTTTAAAAGAAGTAACTCTTGCGTCTTGGGAAAAAAAAGAATTCACTTGTGAAAACATTTCATTGATACAGCAGCATGTTAAAGAATATTGACTATCATTTTGCTCTGACTTTTTTTTTTTTTTCCCTGCAAAAAAAATCCTATTGATTTCAAAATCGAGTTTAGCGCGCCAACATTAACAATGCCATCATGTTCTTTGGGATAGACAAAATTCTCCCACGGAATGATCTGAAAATTGATTTAAATGATTTTGTTGGGTTCCGTGGGGAAAATAAAAGTTAAACTTTCGTACATTGTTTACATTGTATATTAACTGTACTCTCATCGCTTTCTTAAACTAATTATTTTTATAGAGGAAGTTTGTTTATGGAAATGAAAGGTAGGCGAGTGTGTCATATGAAATCATATGTTTTCTTTCGTACGTGCTACATTTCCTTTTCAACTGACAATACGAACTTTAAGTCATGATTTCATAACTGTTACGTTGTTTTTTTTTCAATAACTTGTTCAGGTCAGGAATATTTCTGTTTTGTTCTTTTGAACTTTTTCATCATAGTGAAAGTAATTATTTTTTGTCTGATTTAGTGTGTGTTGATTTATGAACTGGTCATAGTTTTCAGTAAGTTATTATAGTTTCTGACTTACTGAGTGTACTCAAGTTATTGAATATATGAATTTTCATCAAATACCTACCTATAGTATTCTTTTCCTCATTTCATGTTATACAGATAGAATTTATTTTTCGCACCAAAGGAAATAAAAAAGAAAAATGCGTATGTAAGTATTTTCTTTGTGATTATAGAAAATAGTCGTTCCCTTTGATTTTTTATCCTTGTCTAGGTATTTTTTGTCTTTAAAGTTGTTTTAGAAAAAGGAAAAGGAAGTAATCTAAAATAAATTCTCCTGCTAATAACTAACATACTTTTTAAATACCTAGGTACTACATAGGTGTACTGAGTTTGTAAATGCGACTAGAAATAAAGATAAATAATTTTTATTAGAGCTATTTTTGTTAATATGTTATTGTATGTCTTACGTTTAAATGTATCAAAAATTAGAATTGTCAAATATTTCATTGCATCAGAATTTAGCTATTGCTACCCAGTTTGAGATTATGACTCATGATTTAAAAAATGCTTTTCGCAAAATGAAACCTTTGTAGAGTTAATATTTTAGTTTTATATTACTTTGTTCTATTCATGATTGACATTTCAATAAATTTAAACTGCATATAATTTTCTTGATTGAAATAAAATTATTCTTAAAAACATATAAAATTACTATTCTGTCATTTTATATGAAAATAAGAATATTTTTAAGTGCCATTTGTACTATTTTTGTTGCATATTGAATGAAAAACAAATTCAAGTTTAATAGACAGAGTATCATATTTTCCTTAAGTGTCTGTTTCATTATTATATACAATTGATAATAAAGGCATATAACATGATTAAAGTACCAAATACAAGGATACTTTTTAACCCCTTTGCTTAAGGACATAACCAGAGTTAACTCATTCCAAGTTCCGTAGGTTTGCAAGGCAATTCAAAATAAGTTGGTCCTTAAGCTGTTAATATATGGAAAAAGTTTTATAATTGAATTGTTATATCTTTTTAAATACAATTTTATAAATAAATTTTATATAAATGTTGAATAAATTCTTTTGCTATAATTGTTAACATAAATTAAAATTGAAACAAATTAGTTTCTGCAAACTTGAAACAGTCAAATGAATATATTTTTATCATGACTTACAGTTTGATGACAAACTTCGGATTTTATTATTATTATATGGTTGCTGTCAGTTTTTTTTTTATTATTATTTATTCGTGCAGTGTCGGGCAAATAAGATGGGTGAGGAACCTTCCATCAAAATTCTTCGATTTTATTCAGTCTTTCATGCAGTGTATGGTCTTATATTACCATGCTTTAGAATGACACTTTATCTGTTAACGGGGCTGGATATTTTTCAGTGGATCTCAATTAAGGTTTCATTTACTTGATTTAATTGTTGACTTTAAAGGTCTGCTGTTATTGTTTGACCTAGTTTGTAGCAGCTCATAATGTATTAAGCTGTGATTATGTATTAAGCACCTTATAGAGAACAGTACCTTTCTATAGTGCAAACCTGGTTTGGGGATATGTAATGGGATTTGATTGGATTATCTAGCCATTATCTTTTACCAAGCTACACATGTGGAGTTACCCAAGGGGTAAGGTGGCGGCTTCTTTAGACAGATGTGTCAGAGTTTCCCTAGTTATATAGAAAATTTACTTGAAATTGAGGCCTGTTTCTGATAAAAATTTGCAGTTCTGTCCAATTCTTAATTAAAGTCTGTTTTGTTAATTAATAAGTATTCAAATTATTAGAAGTAATTAATAGTAAGAAACATGCAGTATGCAAATAATCCTTTTTATAAAAACATGCAATGGAAAATTTCTTAGTGTCTAAAAATATATTTATGGAGGGGAAAGGAAACAATATATTAAATAAAAAAATGCAATTAAAATAAAACTCTTCAAAAGGTATTATTTAAAAACTTATGGAGACCATGTTAGGAAGATATGTTGTAGTGCAACATTAATTATTGCAAAACATTGTTGAAACAAATTACAAAACAAAAACTAGCTATTAAAGTATGTTACTTGCACGTTAAAGCGGCCACCGAGTGTACTTGGTGACCTTTGGATTTCGCCAAGCTCGTAAGTTCAGTGTTCTAATGCAGCTACTATGTTCCGGCTCACGCGGCTAGCGAATCCGTAGGATGTTTCTTTTTCTTTTTTTTTTTGAAGTTAAAAAAAATCTGCATGGTTCCCACTTGGCTTTATTCACAAAAAGAAACAAGAAATATTTTTCAAAAACCAATTCTAATTTAAGAACAAAAGCAACATGTAAATATGCGATCAAAAACGTGACACAAATACAGGACTTGATGTTTTTGGCTAGATTTTACCACCATCTTGGCAGTATATCTCGGTTGCTTGGAGATTCAATCTTGGTGACCGCTTTAACGTGCAAGTACCTAAAGTATTTTAATTAAAAAAGTTAATCAACTAAAGTACAATATAAAAATTTTTGTCAGTTTTATAACTGATGATTTGTTTGAAAGCAACTAATATTATGTTAACCTTTTCTCAAAAAGACTAAAACTGAACGATTCAATGAGTTTAAATGAAAGAAACTGCTTTTTTTTTAACTAGTAAAAGTTCAAGTTAAAGGATTTCATAATATGAAATTGGCAATTAAGTAATATGACTCAGAACTTTAAGATAGCTAAGAACTTCCAAAATTGCAGAAAATAGGATTTGAATGGAAAAATCAATTTGTGTAGGTTAATCTGGAAGATGTGGAAGTCACAAAATTTGTCTTTCTTTTTTAAATACAGTGAAGCACCGTTTATACATCTTTGTTGTTACTAATCTGCAATCGAGTCTGATGGAGTCAGACCAGATCAAGGAATCTATTGACTTTGATGAAATCAATGACTAAAAGGGGAGAAGAATAAATTTCTACCCAGTGAAGTCCTAGACAGTCCAAAATGTGTTTAGGTGATGCTTGATGTTGCTGGCATTTAGGAAAGAGAGGGTAGATCTTGTTGCCCTCAGAATATGTAAGGCATTTCAGGTGGCCACTGGCAAGTCGTGAAAGACAGGTACTGGACTGCCTGTCGCATGGGAGTGATAGGGAAAGTCCTGGCTTTCTTCCTTTGTACCAGTAGTGAGAGGGAGGCACCAGCCACTCTGCCTTGTTTTGGGCTTTTTTCCGCGAAAATAGTTTTAGGAAAGTAATCTCTGAGGAGGAGGGGATGAGATGACTTGAGCCCTCCTTTGCAAGATTGTCGACCAATTTATTTCTGTGAATATCTACATGCGAAGGGATCCATTGAAAATGTACATCATGCTGAAGGGAGATGAGCTTCAATTTTTGTAAGATGGATAAACTTTTTTTATCCCCTATATAGGTCCAGTTTTTAAGATGTTGAATTGAGCTACGTCTATCAGTAAGTATCCAGAGGTCTCCAAAGTTGCTTTCACTCATGATGGTCTCTAATCCCACATCGATTATCAGTAGTTCACTTCGGAAAACAGAAGTCTGGGCTACATTGTTTTATAGAGTATTTGTCACGACGGGTTTCAATGTAGATTCTACTACCTGCCTGTTTGTCAGTTTTGCTGCAGTCAGTGTAGATTTTGATGTTGTTTAGAGGGATTTCCAAGGCCAATTGTTTAAGAAAGTTAGGCACATAATTTTTCTTGTTGGATGCAGTAGAGAGGCTGTAGTGGAAGTTAACCCTGGAAAATTCAAGTGTATTCAGATGGCAATGAAGAGAATGCAGTTCAACATTGTCTGCGATTATGTCCTTAACTTGACTGAAAGGACTGTGTTTCTTTAGTCTTTGATAATGAGTCCAGTTGTTTAGGTATTCAGCAGTTTTGTTACTTTGGTCAATACTGGAAAGTTTATTGTAATATTTGACCAAGCTAGCCTGCCTTCTGACGTGAAGAGGTTGTAAATCTGTTTCATAAAGGACAGCTACGTTTTAGTCCAGTAATGATGTGAGTAGCACTTAATTGGACTTTTCCCAGGTTAGATTTGGAAGCGCAACAGTAGATAGGAAAGCCGTATTCTAGAATGGGTCTAATGAGTGCCTGAAAAGAAGTTCTAAGGGTAGTCGCATCTGCACCCCAGTCCCTACTTGTGATGTACTTAAGAATGTTGAAGTGTTTCCTGGCCTTCAAGGTAATATGTGAAATATGTTTACTACTTGTAAATTCAGGGTCTAGAATAAAACCTAAATATTTCGGATGTTTCTCATACATGAGGTCCTGGTGTTTAAGCATCAGAGATGGTTGGTAGTTATAAAGGTTCTTATTGGTAGTAAAGAAGGTAGAAATTGATTTAACTGGGTTAAAACTCATCTTGAGTTCTTCTGCAAATATGGATAAAGCTTCTAAGGAACTGTTGACACTAGACTCATTTTCAACAATAATATTTCTGGAGCTCCAGAGAGCAATGTCATCTGCGAACAATCCAATGTGGGTCCCAGGAGAGACAACTTTCTCAATTCCGGCCATGTATAAGGCAAAAAGAGTTGGACTGAGAACGCCCTGCCTAAGGTGAAAAGTATTTGAGAGAGTTTTATTAAATTTGACCCTAATAAATCTCCGATGGAGATAATCTGAAATCCATGCCAGAAAAGTATTACCTCGGATGTTAAAAGCATCATGCAGCTTTATAATGAGTTTATGCTTCCAAATTCTTATCGAAAGCCTTTGTGAGGTCCAACAGAGCTGCTACACTGTGATGAGTAGGTCTAAGGTTCTGAGCATCCCTGATGGTTTGGGCAAAGTAAAGTACTTGATCTATGGTGCTGTGGCCTCTTCGGAAACCAAATTGTTCTTCAGGAAGAAGATTATTCTTGTCCAAAAAAAATTGGAGTCTAATTAAGACCATTTTCTCCATTATTTTGCTAGTGGTATAAGTCAGTGCAATGGGTCTGAAATCCCCAGGTGAGCAAGAATTTTTATTTTTCTTCTTAATTGGTATAATTATGGTCTTTTTCCATTCTTGAGGTAAGTGCCATTGGTAAGTCCATTAGAATGAAAAGGCGGACTTGCTCGCAAAAGCTGTCATGGAGTCGCACCCTTTTCTAGAATGGGTTGCTTATGCAGATATAATTTCTCATTTTCAGTCAATTTCTCTTCAAAAAACGAACCATTCCTTTCAAACCAGCAAATATCAAGAATCTATCAATATTCCCACCATGTTAACTCTTACTCCTTGGCTCAAAAATAGAAGAGAGGATATCATTATTGTACATCTTTTAATCTGGATGATTATTACTCTAGCGCTGTTGCATAGATTTGGTTTACACCATAATCCTCGTTGTCAGGTTTGCAACTGTGAAAATAACATTGAACACATTCTAGTCTGTTCCAAATACTCAAATCATAGGTCAATCCTCTGCGCAAAACTTAATTTTGATCTTCAATTGTGTTCGTCATTAAAAGCCTTTTTTCAAAAAGCTGTTTCTGATAAGTGGCATCTTAGGATTCTTCTTCAATCCTTGAATTCTTTTGACATTTTTTGAGTGCATCTTTTTTGATATTTGTTGAGTGCATCCTTTGTGACATTTGTTGAGTGCATCCTTTGT
>BGPR01004551.1:4872-88689 GCA_013235015.1 Araneus ventricosus | reverse complement strand
ATAATATTTATTAAAATTAGTAATTTCTTGTTCATACAGAAATTTCTTGCATTTCTAGTTATTATTTTATAGAAAAATATTTATGTTCTTTTCAGGAAAGCAAGTAGTTGTTCCTACTGAATGTTTCTTCCCACGTCCCCGACAGGGTCAAAGCCTGACCAGTTTCTTATCTTCAAATGACTTTAATATTTCGGCAGAACTGGACAGAGTATGTGAAGTATATTTTTTAAATCTTAACTTTTGAGTGTGTTGCTTTTTTGTTATCTTTTAAAAGCTGCAATAAGAATTGGAATGTTTCGCTTTTTAATGTTGATTGATTTTTAAATTCAGGTTTTGGTTCTTTGATCTGTATCTGGCTAGTGTTTATGGTTTATATGTTTGATAAACTTGAATCACAGATTATACAGGTAATCTTTTATATTTTGTATAATAATGCTGAGAATAAATCTAACTTCTTGAAATAGATAGCTCAGCATTTCACTCAGCATTTCATACTTTCAAGACTATATTTTTTTGTTTTGCTAAACAGCCAATGATAATTTAATTTTACTGTTTTGTTAATGCATTTTTTTTTTGTCTGATATATAACTTTTTTCATTTACTTAATTATTTTTTCTTCATGTGCAAATCCTTGCTTCACTGTTTATTTATCTATGCATAATTGATGAAGAGTGGACTGGGCTTTAAACTTTCTGTTGATTGTTTTCTTGTTTTTCTTCATGCTAACATTATTTAAATTTATATTGTGATAATTTATTAAAGAATATAAAAATCTGAATAACTTATATTTAATATTTCAGGAGAATGCTCATTTTTGTATCTCTGAAGCCTTAATTGCAGCTATTGAACATATGAAATGCTCACGTATGCTGAAAAATGTAGAAGATGAAAATGATAGTGATGAAGAAATTAGAAAACTGAAACAGAGAATAAGGATTAGGAAGAGAGAACGACAAAGAGAAGTAAAGTCATTTTAATATTTTGATAACTTTTAAAAATGGCTTATTTGAATACTTTTTATACTTCAATTACATTTATTTGAGGATTTAAATGTAAATCAATTATTTATCTTGTATGTGCTCAACTAATTTTCAGTGGGAACAAAAGAAAAATTATTTTTTTACATAAATAAATAATTTTTTCCTGGATGTTTATATTTTGTTGATATTTTTGTTATTGCTAAATGAATTTTAGAGTTAACATATTGTTGACCGGTCATGAGTTAATTCGTGTTTTCATGCACAAACGTTGTTGACCAATCATGAGTTAATCCATCTTTGCACTATTTAGTCATGGAGTATTGAAGTTTATTTAGATTGGTTTACTTCCACATTCGATTATAGATAATAACCAGTGACATGAGATAGCTTCTTTGTAAAATTGACGGTCAGCAATGTGTTAAAAATTTTGAGATGAGTTGGTTTTTTTATCATAATAATAATAATAAAAATGGGTATTCATAGAAGAGAATAATGTTGGATTGTAAATGATAAATGACACAAAAAAACTTCATTTTTAAAACATTTAGACAGTAGAGATAAGTGTAATATTCAAGTTTTTACATTTTTCCCACAAAGTGATTTTTTTTGTCTGTGCATTTTGCAAACTTGTTTATCAGCATTAAAACTGTAATTACTTTTTGCTTGTAAGAAAAAAAAAGTATATTTAGAAAGTTTTTAAGAAATTTTTAAAAATACTTTCAACTATGTATGTCTATACTTCAATTTCTTAAAATGTATTTTAATTCTAATTAAAGTTGATTTGTTATTCAAGAGTAATTTAAATATATATATATGCCCTTTTAGCACATTTAAATTAATGTTAGATATTTTTTATTGAATTTTTAAAATGGCTATTTTTGCAGATATTTTTCTTACATTTTCAATACACAAGTTTTTTAAAGTTTTGACCTTAAAAGAAACACATATAAGTTTATTGAGATAATATTCCATACTTTTAGACTAATTAAAAATCACTGGCAAAAAAATGATCTAGAAGATCAATTTTCCCTACATTTTCGACTGTCCTATAAATAGGATGATGGTACAATCCATTACTACCTAACCCTTATCAGTTAGTAATGGAGAAAGTCTTTCCTCTCTCTGTTGCATTCCAAAGATTGCAACTCTACAAGTAATACAGGTGCCAACAGTCTGTCTGACAGGGACTTGGGTGCATATCATGACCAGATATGATGGCTGGAGTCCATTGTTCTCAAAGAATTGAGTCATGATGCTCATGCAGTCAGTTGTATTTTGAAATTTATCGTGCAGACTTAGTTTTTTTGCTTTCGCATGCTTGAATTTCGTCTTTTGAAAATTATTTTGATGCTACAATTTTAAAATGGTACGTAAGTTTTTAACTGCACAGGAAGCCCTGGATTTTTTTGTGGACTTTAGATGACAGTGATTTAGACGACATAGGTAATGAATTAATGATTTTACCTCCAGATCCAGATGCACTGAGCCACACTTAGGATATTGATGATTCGTCTACGAGGAAAATAGAGGAAACAATGCGTGATGACCAATGCATTACCAATGTGTGTTACATCCTATAATATATATAAAAACGGAGTTGACCTGTTTCATAATCATACGGAAGATTATTTTGCTTCAATTCGAGTAAAATTGGCCCTGGCCTTGCTCTTGAAACAGTCTTGGTTGCTTCATGGAAGCTCAATCAACTATTTAGTGATGATAGTCTGAGCTTGCTTGATTTTCAAAGACACATAACAGTTGCCTATTAGGGACTTTCTATTCCAAGGAATCCATCTTGCAGAAAACTAGGTATTCAAGAAGCTAATGAAAAATTTTTAAAACATAAAAATGAACATGTTATTGTAAAAAAACCCAGAAAACTGACAAAAAAGATGTCAGCTAAAACTCTGTCCAGCAAAACCAACAACTATCTGCAAAAAATGGAACATTGGACTATGGTTAAAATGTTTTCTTCCCTTCCACCTCTAGTAGTATTAGTCCTAAGTAAGGACTAATTTCAGTGGATTGTACCATTGCCCTATTTTTAGGACAGCCTGTACCGACTAAACTAATAAAAGTTTGGTAATTTTTTTTAAATTTTTATGTGTATTCTTAGGCTTAGAGAAACACATTTAATATTTTTTTAAAAATATTAATTTTTTCAATGCTTGGTAGAATATGGGTTAATTTACACTGTGAAAGCATTGAAAACATACATAAATTTTTTCATTGTTTGTTTAAGCTGTTTTTATAAAATATAAACCATTTCAAATGCTTGAACGCTTCTTGCTTTTATGAATTGCAACTTTTTTTCCTTTAAATCTAATTGCATTAATTTTTGTAATTTTCTTTCTTGTTAAAAGATGATCAAGTTTATGGGGTTTTTTAAAATCTAATATTTCCTAAAATGCATAACATTTTGTGAATGAATTATTATTTTTAACATATAATTGAGATTTAATTTACCACTTTCAGTTTCCTTCAGTTTTATATTTTAGATTCTAGTCAGTTTTATGTATTATTATTCTTTCACTTTCCTCAATTCTTGGAACTAGACTTAATTTCATTTATTAGTAACATATGTCTATGAAGCATATTTTAAAAGATAGTTTGAAATACAAATTATTATAGGTGTTTTGTTTACTCTTAAGTATCTCAATTTATTGATATTTGAAGCTTATTGAGAACTTCATTTTTAGAATTGCATTTTAATTCCATCATTTTTCTATCCATTATTTTATGACAATCTTTGCATAAAACATCTTATTGTAGTGATTTTTCTGGTTCATGTAGGGGGAATGAAACAATCACTGCTTTCTTACAAAAATAACTTAGTTACAATTTTCAACAAGAAGAACTTTAAGATTCCCTTCAAGATTATCAAGAAAAATTTTATTCTGCTACTGGCATGCTTACAGAAATCAACTCTAAACTACTTTCGATATATATGCACAATATGATGTGTGACTCTTTGAGAATCAAGTGAAAGTAAACCTCTCCAAGCCTCTTGTGGCTTGATTGTCTGCCGATCAAACTAAAATCCAAATCTTTATAATCTCCTCTGATATTTTCACCCACTTTATATATCTCCAAGCAGCACAGGCAAAAGAAAAATTTAGAACATTCTTGAAACTCAGTATTGTTAAAACACTATCAACTTACAATATTGCACCAATTTGGTGACTTTCCTTTAGAAACTTATACTAAAGCATGCTGTTTGATTCAGCTATAGGCCCTATCTCTATCGGAGGCTTTCCCAATCTGATGTGATTTGACACATTTACTCAAGTTTAAGCAGACTATTCAAAAGTTTGTAACTGTGTCATCCACACTTCCTCGACCTCTAAACACTACTGTTATGCTTTATTCATTCTTGTGTATAACATATGAAAATACTATTGCTATCACATACATTTATCTTGCTTCTTATTTTATTTCAGAAGGCAATGAAAACCTTTATTCTGTTAAGTGATGGAAGAACTGACAGTATGTATTAAAATAGTACTATGTAATTTCTTTATAAATAAAAGAATTTATGACAGTTGTAAAATATTGTGTGAAAAGAGTTTTATTATAGTTTTTGATTATTAACCACATTTGCAGCAACAACAAGTCAAAGTGCCTCACCTCCTGCATCTTCTCATTCATCTGATTTTGAGGGTATGAATATAATCTGGATTAAATTGATTGTGTTTTGATATTTTACTTTGGTGTTAAGTAAAAATTTAGAAGCCTTATTTAAGTTGAAAACAATGCAAATGTATTTATTTGGAAAATACATACAAAATTTTTTAGCTTATTGTAGCTTAAGTTTTTAAAAACCTTTCACTATTAAAAAAAATTACAAAATTTTAAGTAGCATTTTTATTGTACTGAACTATTAGTGTTCTTGACATCTTGTGACCAGTTTTTAAGCTTCTTGAAAGTCTATGAATGCAATTACTTTTCTGTATAGTTATTTTTTCTTTTATTTTATTTTTGTAATGCATATTTTGAATAGTGCCATCTGATTGTTTTTTCCAAATTTCTACTAAAAATTGATTTATACAAATACTTTGGCTTTATCACATCATTAAAACTAACTACATAAGGCAAAGTTGTATTTTTTTATTTGTTATTGATAGAAATTTAAAAAAGTTTGTACCTTAAATTAGATATTTTACACATTTTTTTCTTTGTGTTGTAGTTGAAAGCATTGGCAGTGAAGATGAGGTAGAAGATCTGGAGCTTTCTGGTAAGTTTTCAGAATTAAAATAGCTGTAAAATAATTTTGTATTTACAAGAGATTTATTTATTTTTTATAGCCTTATCATTCTTATTTTAGTGCTTTGTAATTTAAAATTTTGATAACTTGAATAATGGTATTTAAAATCTCGGAAGTCCCCCTGCCTTGAAATTCAAGCCATGGAGAATGCATTAAATATATTTTAATTCCTTAAAGAGGTAAAATTAACTTTGCCTTTATTAATAGAAGTTTAAAAGGAAACAGCTGAATCCCTTCCCTTTTATTAAGAGTGATGTGTGATACAGTATTGATACTAATAATTCGGAAATGAAAAGGATCTCTATTTCATATAACTATTGATATAATTTGCATTAAACAAATATTTTTGCTATTTTTGGGTTCACATTTGAGTTCCAACTATATTTTCTGGTTATTATGATTTCTGTCATTATACAACATTTTTTTCTGTATAAAGTGGACTTTTCTAAAATTCCCAATAAATCTTTAATTTTTTTATGCTAAATAATTTTTTTATGTTTTTTCTTTTTGAGTTAAATGTTTTTTGAAGATTTTAACAAGTCAGATGGAAGTTTTTTTCCTTTATAATTAGTAATAATTCAAAGCAATAGTTGATTTTATAAGCTTGTAGTTTCATTATTTTAAAAGCAGACACAATATTCACAAAAGCTAGCTATATTACTATGTCTCTCTCTCTCTTTATATATATATATAGGATATAATAAAATAGCTCTTCAGTTTTATCTAAAATTTTAGCTTTGAATGAAATTAAGCAAATGTAATGAATATTTCTATGACCACTGTTTGAAATTTTAATTTGCCATTATTATCATTTCCAACTTTAGCTAACACTGATTCCAATTTATCCTCTATGAAAGAAAATGGTCTATCTTTATCAATGGCGTCACTTTATTCAGGTATTTATTTTTTTTGTTATGTTTGGTTGCTTTAAATATTTTAGTGTGGATTTTTTGTTTCTGTTTGTACTGTTAAAGCATAGTTAAAAATCAAAGTATTTTTTGATAAGGGAAATTGGAATTTAAAAAAATTTATACATTTAATCCTTTTAAAAACCGATTCATATAATTTTTATCAAAATTTTTTAATATTATCTGAAAGTTATAATGATGGTAACTATATCTTAAGATATGTAAGCATGAGGACATGCCATAAGATGTGCAAGAATGTCATGTAATCATATTGTAAGACATTGGCTATATATATGCTATCTTTAAACTGATGCTTACTTCAGTTTCTTGCTCAATAATGTTGCAGTACGAACCTTACACATACATCTAAAATTTTTTAAAAAGATTTTGTTATTCAGATTATATCTGCTAATTTTATCACATTATATTATGTTGCAAATCTATTGTTTTCAAAAGGTCTAATTTTTTTTTGCAAAAATCTCGGTAGTTTAAAAAATTCAATGAATAACAAGGCCAAAAATTCACTCGGCAGTAACAATTAAGAAAAGGCTCTAAATCTGCAATTTTCTTTTGTCATATATTCTATGAAATTTTATTTAAAAATACTTCTAAGGATTCCTTTATAAATAGAGAATATTCTTCAAATATATAGAGTATGCGAGCATTATAATAATATGTTGATGAAACAATATACTGAGCAATATGAAATTTTAAGATACAAAATTCTTTTAATCAAAATAAAGCAGTTAGAAAAATTCAGCAAAAAATTAAAATGTAACAACATATATATTTTAGGAAATTTAATTGTTTTCTGTTCTTAGTATAACTTTTGTTAATTGTTAATATTCAGTACCATTTTTCTGTACTTGGTTAAGACAAGTAAATCTGATTAATTTTTTTTACTGATTTAATTTTTTTCCAGATGCTGATATTGCTAGAGGGCCATTATCATTTGAAGAATCTGAGAAGAAGTACGTTAATAAAAATATGTATTCATTGTGTGTGCTGACTTATAAAGAATAGTTTTTTTCTTAAATATACAACAGTCTTAGCTGTCGGACAAAAAAAAAAACACCCTCTCTCTTAAAAAAAAAAAAATGAATAATTTATTTGCATCTGCTACAATCCTTCTACATGCCATGTTCATAGCACAAGTTTAGACACAGTCATCTATTAAGGATTCTTTCAAGAACTAAAAACCATCAATTTTGACTCTTTCATTTATCTTTCTACGTTCGTGTAATCATTTATCTATGAACAGTAAAATAGGTTCAAATAATTTTTACAAGATTTTAGCCTATGTTTTATGTTAATGTTTTAAAAGTAGACATATTCATATTGTACATAATTTTATGTTTCCTCTAATTAAGTTAGACATTATGGAATTTGTTTTAAAATATATACAGTATCTTTGATCTTGAACTTCCTTTTTCTATATTTTTAAATTTAAATTACAGTACATAACAAACATTTATACTTTTGTTTTGAAATTTTTAAATGTTCAGATAGCATAGTAGTTTTTCTAGCAAAAATCTCAAAGTGCATACTAAGTCCTCAAAATGAATATATATATAAAAATCACAGAATTGTTGATTGATTCTTCGTTATTGAGTCTTTAACCTCTTCACAGTTTTTGTAACTAAACTTTTCAAGTATTAAAAAAAATTACTTGAAATTATTTTATTTACCATTTTGAAATTTAAATTTCATTGATATAAATGACAAATAACCCATGAATTTCTTTAGCAGAATATTAGTTTCTACATTATGTACATATAATGGCAACATTATTAAATATTTGTGATTTTGCATCACAGAGGAGTGTGAAAGTGTGTGTGACAAACTGTGTTAAGCAAAATTTTGGATTAAATTGCTAAACAAAATCATTTAATAGTTCTACCATTTATATTTTAATAAAAAATAAAAGTTTTTCATCCATGCATTTATTAAAGTTGCTATATAACAGTTTGTGACTGGAATGGTGAAATGAATGAAGTTTGAGATGCTGCCATGCATTACATGTCATAATATTTTTATTGTGGAGGGAAAAAAATCATTACAGTTTGGGCATGAAGCAATCACATTTCAAATAAAAGAAAAGTTCATTATTTCTTTCAATTTCCATGAACGAAAATGTCTTTATGGAATTAAGAAATGATTTGCATCGATTTGTTTTTATTGTTATATACAGGATGTAACCAAACTGATGGTCATAATTTTAAGTGGTGATAGAACTCTTTCCTAAACAAATAACTTTCACAATACAATGTGGGGTCGGAAAGCAGGTAGCGAGTTGCGAGAGTGCACTTGTGTGGTGAAAAGGAAGAACAGTAAAGGGCAAGGAATCTTTATTATTAAAAGCTTTTTAATAAATGCTCAAATCAGCAGCCACTAAGTGCAATGCATTGGCAATGGAGGGAATTGCACACATGTTGGAAGATTCCTGGTGTTTCATGGACATCTGCAGCTGGGGTGCTAATTCAGGCAATAAGCTCCTCTGGTGACTCGATGGATATCGCATAAACAAAATCTTTTCGCTACCTCCAGAGAAAATCCATTTTGTGGTAAATCAGGAGCACCTGCTCTAGAAAAGTGAGGTACTTCTGTCTATTTAGGTTGTCTAGCAAAAGATAAGGACCATTTAAGTACTCGTGGATAATCCAGAGAAAGTGGCCTTGAGTGGCTCACTGCTTGCTTTCCGACCCCACAATTTATATAGTGAAAGTTGTTTGTTTTGGTGAGTACTATCATGCTTTAAAATTATGACCATCGGTGTAGCTACATTCTGTATACATAAAGTTTGTAAAAGAATTTTGGATATTCTATTGCAGTCTGTGAAATTGTGTTATCACTATATATGTATTAAGGTTTCCTTTCCTTGCTAGATTTCAAGATTCTGATACTAACAACTTATCAGCAGAATCTGTGGCTTTATCTCTTTTGAGAAAATTTTCTGAGAAGCATTTACCTAAAGCTTCAGAATTAAAATGGCTCGTCTCTGAACAGGAAGCACCTCAAAGAGTATTTACCTTTTTTCTTTTTTGGAATCTACTTGGAAATTTTTCATTTGATTAAGATAATCATAAATAATAGTTTATCAATAGTCATTTCAAGAAAAATTTCTAATTTTATTAAAAAATTTTCTTAACATTTATAATTTTTAAAAATATGTTTCATTAATCACTTGTCTGTTCCGTTTCAACTGGTTCTGTTGCCATAATGGCATCAGGCACGGGGCCATGAGGTGGCGTTCTGTCTGTTCAGTTCCTTTTACTATCTAATTAAATGACATATTCTGTTTTGGGAATGTTTCATCACTTAGAATCAGCTAAGAATTTACAAAGCTTCACATATTTTTGTATTCCATGTAATTTTAGTATTGAATTATAATGTCTATAAATAAATAACTTTTAATTCGCAAATTTAGATGCATGATAATTTGATGTATATATGAGGCAGGGTTAATTTGGTAAAAAGTGTGTATAAATTTTGCATTAATAGTGGAAAAAAAAAGTCTTTTTGTATTTTTAATGTATTTGTTTTTATTCCGAATTATGCATTAAAAGTTATTGTTGTTCATGTATGTTAATGTTTTTTTCAACATTTTGCCTTACTTGAATGATTAACTGATAACCTCAGCTCTTGATGGATTAGTTTTACTTTTGGACTTGATTATAGTACTTTTGAATAGCTATCACTACATTATTTTTTAGTTTAAAAGATGTTTTACCGAATGTCTTTTTTTTTTACTGTGCATTGGTATAGATTTTGTGCATGATGCAATAATACTGAAATTATTCCTTTCATATATGAAATCAGTAGTTAAGTTGTAGATATCCTTTGAATATACCTTTTTTAGCTTCATGAAGTATTTTGTTTGTTTTATTATGTATATGCATATTTTTTGTTGAATAAACAAGAAATATTTGAAATGTTTCATGAGCTTTTGGACTTTCTTTGTATTGTAGTAATTATGAGGCTCACATTTGGGATAATTTTATTTAGAATTATGACAACTACTTTTGAATTTCAGCGTAGAATTGGGAATTCATACCTAAAATAATCCTGCCTAATGAAATTTCTTAGGGATGACTTGTGAACACTAGTATATTATTTTCATAAAATTTTTTGCTATCAAATGTCAGTGTAAATATATATATATATTTTTCAGCTTTTACCACTTCCAAATTCATGGCCAATTTCTCCTGATGCTATAGAGGAGGAATATAAGGTGATTTTATTTTTATATATTTGTTACTGTTATTTCTGCTTTATTTTTGCTATTCCACCTGCCTAATATATAGTTAGCTGAATACCCTAAATGTTCATAGTGAGAACGGATGAGGAGAGATTCTATTTAATCACATTTTGTTTAGATTATTAGAATAGAATAGTAGAAGAATGATTTAGCAAAATAAAGAGGTGTAATATAGTGGAATGTCTACCAAGTGGGCTAGCCCATAGATAATCATTTCCTTCCCATCTTACCCATATGAACTACTTGATTTTAAATGGGGACTTCTGCAGTCTTGGACGAAATTATATTTTTATTTTCGATTTTAATTTGATGAAGGTGAATACGTCATTTGGTGTACAAAAGAGACTTCTGCTATTCACAGCTACTTTGTAGTAATGGATCAAACTTTCCATATAATGTTAGAGGTGATTTCTTCCCAGAAGACCCCTTTTAATATCTTCTCTGTTAGATGTCAGAAGTCCCCTTTTAAAATCAAGTGATTCATATATATATATATGTATATTGTTGTTTGATTGTCAGATATTTAACAAATGGCTGTTTCGATATCTTCCCCTAATGTACAATTTATATTATTTTTTATAAAATACCAGAAAAGCTAGAATTTTGGTTGCTTATTAAAATATTTTTATAATTTCAGTTGCGGCTCAGAGGAAATTTTGAGTGGGCCCCTCCAAGACCACAAATTATATTCAGTATTCTACCCAGTTTGAAGTAATATTTTATGCATCTAATAATTTATTACATGCTTTCATAGATAATAATGGCATTTGGAATCTAATTGTCTTATCTGTGTGTTTATGCAGGAGGAAAGAGATATTGGAAAGGCAAAAGTATAGGTGTGCTGGATGTGGCATGAGAATTGAAAAAAGTAAATATTTTTTATTAATAAAAAATTAAGTTAGCAATTTTAAACTTTAAAAAAAGAAATATATATATATGAAACAACATTTTCATTGATGTTGTGTTTATCCAAATTCAAAAAAGATAACAGTCGTTTAAGGCCAAAACAGTTTATTCCAGAAATGAGGAAGTTGCACCATCGCAGCAAGATTAAGTAGTATTGTAAAAGAGGGAAATCCCCGAGAGCGTTGGAGCAGTTGAAACTGGATTTCAGCAAGTTAAAGTGACAGTTAATTGTGTGCTAGAGCTTAAGTAGAAATAGTTTTATGAATTAAATTTTGAGTTGGGTTTTTAAAATTAGGAAAGTGTTAATTTTATTACATATATAGATAACTCCTTTGCTGTTATAATGTGCAATATCATGCTGTCTTAATTCTCCATTTTTGTGAAAACTTGCCAAAAAAATTCTGTTTTAATTATTTTTATTCTTCCTTAAAAATATTTTGATTTGTCACTATAGAAAATCTTGAACAAAATACTCATTGAATATTCACAAGTCTATTTCTTTTCCTGGACATTTTTAAGTTTATTAATCTGCAAATAAAAAAATTTGATTTGAGTAGTAAGTATAGAAATCATTTAGTAGAGATCATGAAATCCAAACTGTCATTTATCTAACTTATTAACTTTTCAGTACAAATTAATTTTTATACTGAGCAGTTCAGTAGGAAAAAATGATTTATTATATATCTCTGTTCTAGATAGTTTTAGAACAGAGCGCTGAAAAGTATAGTCATATAATGCTGCTTAGTTCATAATTTCATTTGCCCTTAGTTACAAAATTGGGTAAAAATGAAGTGTTTCTTTTTTGAGGTAATTTTTGAAGTTTGTTAAGGACAAAACATGCAGTTTTTTTTTTTATGTACTGTTGAATTTTTGATAGTTCAGTTAATTTTTTAGCTACATAATTTAGCTTTTATGAAATTTTTTATGATACATTTGACCAGATTAAGGTAAAAGTAGTATTACTCTGTGAGGTGAATAAGTTATTTCGTTTATTTAGCTTTAATTATTTGGAAAATGCTTCAGTATGCTTTTTTGCTCAATATATGTTGATGCTAATATATTTTTATATGTTTCATTTTAGATTATGTAAATAGATTTCGATACTGCAATTATTTTGGTAAATACTTTTGCCAGTGTTGCCATAGTAATGGAACAGCCTATATTCCTGGTCGTATACTATGGAAATGGGATTTTACCAAGCAGTATGTCTCAAAATTTGCCTGGGGTCTTCTGGATCAAATGCATTCTGATCCACTTTTTAATGTTGAGGATATTAACTGCAATTTGTACCAAAAAGTTAGACAACTAGACCATTGTCGAACACTCAGGACTCAGTTATTTTATTTAAAGAACTTCATGAATACATGTAGAAAAGCTGAAAAGTGAGTCTATTTCTGTTTTGTGATTCTTTATGACTGTAAACTTTTTGTCTTTGAAAATCTAACACTTTATTAAGAAATTTAATGCATCATTCCATTGCACTCTTGATTGGTGAATGACTTTTTTATTTTTTGTCTAGCATTCAAGACTTTCTGAAAAAGGAAAATCAATATCTTTTACAAGATCCTCATGTATATTCTCTAAGTGACTTCGTGCAGGTAATAAATAATTTTGGCAATGTGTAATGTAAACATTTGTATTGCAAAGCTAGTTAAATTAAAATATGAGTGATATTTGACACTAAAAATATTATTAGACGTATAGTATTCGCATAGAATCTTCCATTTGAGTTAAAATTTGCTGAGTGAACTGACATTGTGGTTTATTATGCAGTTAGACATTTAAATAAAAATTTCTTTGTAGTCATATGTGGCTTATCTACCTGCAAAGTTGGTTGTCTGATTTCCTAAAAGTCTATTAATTATTATTGGGTTGGATATTCTGGAGCTTTTTTCTTGTATGTACTCCTGAAACAGGATTGTGTGATGGTAATGGAATTTGTTTTGGGAAAGGAAAGCAATACCATTACTCATGTTGCTTTCTGTTGTGCACTCATCGTTTTTAATTCTGACATCATAATTTCCCAAAACGTAACATTGCTATGATCAAAGTGTTGTCACATAAAAAAAAGAAATAGTGTGAATTGCACTTTATGATTCTGTTTTTGCTTTTCAATGCTTTTTATTAAAAAGTTATGAGTTATGAAAAGCCCAACAATAATTTATGAATGCCATCATATATGTTTGCTGAGCATTTGTAATGCTGTGCTTATATTTAAGTTGACACACAATTTTTAATTTTTCAAGATTAGTTGTTATAATTAGTAATAAAAATTATAACTTTTTTTTATATAATTAGTAATAAAACTAAGTGTTTTCAGTTGAATGTATGTGTTTTAGTATAGCTTCTTTTCAGCTTTATGTTTTACACTATTTTAAGAGGAGAAATATTCGTAAAAAAAATCTATGTGGTTATAAAGTTAAATCTAATTATTTAAATATCCATGCATTGCTATCATAAATGTTTATGCATAATATATTTTATTTGTAACTAGCAGTACATGCACGGTGTTGCCCGTGGAATCAGGATTTCAAAAAAAAAAAAAAAAAAAAAACCCGCCGACAATGACGTGGAAAAGTTTTGAAAACAAAATCAAAACAAAAGATACACATTATTGATTTTCCTGCTTATTTTTTTCGCGTGAAACAATATTAAAAAAATTGCAACTTGAAAATGATTATTATACAGCAAGCAAAATATGCGAGATGAATAAATACTGCGAATAAGATACTGCCGAAAATAATAATCAAAGTTATTCAGTTGAAGGTCATGACGTATTCTGCGCGTCCGCCAATCAAAATTGCCAGCAACGTTCAGAAGAAGTGCCGCGCGAGGAACTCTCTCCATAAAAATAACTCAATTGCCCAGAAAAAAATTAATTAAAAAAAAACTTGAAAAGATATTTTAACTGTTCTTGTTTTAAATCTGACAGAACCGTTCTAGTTATAAGCTGAAAAAAATTGAAATTAATAGTGTTATTAGAAAGTCGGATGCAACAAATTTAAAATCAAAAGTAACATCTCGAAGCCAAAACTGGGTATTTTTAAAAATTTTTTCAAAATTCAGTAAATTGCGTTAGAAATTCAAAACTAACTTCATTAGAACGGAAATCTCGTGCTCTTTCCGATGGTGTATCTATTTTTGTCGTACAATTATTAGAAACCATTCTATTGAGAAATTAGTGTGAAAAATCAACCAAAACAACACAAAACATTAAATAAAAAAATTTCTAGATTAAATTTTAAAATTTCGGCTTCGAGGTGCATTCAGTCACCATTACGACTACCTGTGTGCCAAATTTCATGGCTGTAAGTGCTATAGATTCGTCTGGACATCGCAGACAAACACACACACACAAACATTGCCTTTTATAAGTATAGAAATATAGCTTAAAGCTTTAAACGTCTCTGCGAGTTTAAAATGTAATAGCTAGAAAGTTTTCAGAGTATCACAGTTTTATATTTTTTTTTTGTAGGTAAAGAGTGGAGATTTAGTTCGCCATCTTCGTCATCTAGTGAATCCTTGCATAGAGCATGTAAAACAGTGCATTCTTTGTCAGGCAAAAGGTTTTATTTGTGAAATCTGTAATAAAGACAAAGATATAATATTTCCTTTTCAATTAGACAAAGTTGTTTTATGCCAAGGTGAGATTTATTTTGAATATTTTCAAAAATAAGTATAATCTGATAATTTTTTATCTCATACATTTAATTCTTATTTAGTGTGTGGCTCTTGCTTCCATAAAAGGTGTTTTAAAAATGTCAAGTGTCCTCGATGTGAAAGGATTGCAAAAAGGTAATATTGACCTTTTCTATTAACCTGCTTTATTTTTGTTCATTTTTATTTATTGCCTGTGTGACTATAATATGTATACAATATATCACAAACTATTTACTTAATGATTCACATTTCAAAAAGTTGAAATTTGCTTTCTTTTTATTATTTTTATCTTTACGTTTTGATTTAAGACATTCTACTCATAATTGCTACCCTTGAGATTATGACAACTATTAAATTTTGTTTTTAAGAGATATTTGCAAGTTTATCTATAGTTTAAACATCTGCATTAAGCAATTACATATGCTTTTTTCCTGTATGCTCATTGTATAAAAACTTGCAAGTTATCTCCTGATTACTGTGCATGAAAATCCTTCAGGAATTCAGTGAGATTCTGAGGTATTTTTTTGAAACTTGTATCATGTAATTAATTTAAATCAGTTGGCTGATCTATCTCTAATTTGCAATCTGTAAACTTCTGGAAAAACTCATAAATCTTCTGAAATTTTTATTAAAAATCCTTAAGATATCTATTAAAAATATTTATTTTAACTAAGATTTAAATTTCCACTAATTTTTTTCTCTTTACATTCAGATAGTTTTTGAATTGTATCTCACAGTGAAGGAGCAATTATTTTGATATTGAAGTTCAAGAATGCTCTGGATTACTTGAATTAGAGTGAATGAAATATTTCGCATTTAAATTTTTCAAGAATAAATTTTTGTCTGAATTGTTTTATCAGTCCTGTTTTTCAAATTTGACCCCTCTGCTACAGTGAAGTTTATTATGAACTTTTTCGTATATTGATTAAGTGTAATTATTTTTCAGAAAAAGTCTTCTTAGCCAAGAAAAGGAAGAAGAAAAGCAATTAAATTTTAAATAGGAACTTGCAAGTGAAAAGTGATACATTGGGTGATATTTTATTCATGTCTTATTTATAGATAGCCGATTTTTCAAAAGAAAAAAAAATCATGTGGCACTCTTCTATACCAAGTTTCCTCCTCTTTAAATCAACCATGGTACAGTAGATTGGCATGTCTCCTCAGTCTACTGTTTCATAAATTTTCCTCTTTTTTTTAAAAAAATCTTTAAACACAAATTGTTTGCATGTCTGTATTTGTTACTATGTAAGAGGAGTTGTTTAATTTGCATTATGTAAACTTTTCATTGAAAACCACTTTTCAGAATTCTATTTATTAGTGCAAGTGTGTAAATAAATTTAAGCTAATTTCTAAAAAGAAACCTGTAAATACCAATTTTTATTTAATGCAAGAATATCCTAAATGAAGAATAACATATTTTAAGTGAATAACTGTTGCAAGCTTGCTATTTCTCTTTTGTTGAGATCATTAAATATATTTTACTTACACAAAATAAATTGTTTTCATTATTTATTCTTTTCAGCAAAGTATTAAGTATATAAAATAATCCCCTTTTTGTACAACAAAAATAAATGTCAACTTTTTTGTCTTTTATTGTCATATATTATTCTTTTTCCTATGCATTTTTTTATCTTGATGTTTCCTAGTTTTGAGGAATGGTATGTCTCATAATAATGGATTCATTTATTTTCATTAAAATATTAGAATGCTGTTTGAAAAACTCATAATTTAATGATAAGTGATTTAATAAAATGGCTTTTGACTTGATAAATATTTTTGAATTGTAGATAATTTTTATTTTTCTCTTAAATACTTAACTTTTTATTTAGTATTTAAAATCTTAAGTTTATGTAAAAAACTATAAAGTTATTTAACTTTTTTCATTTTTGAGAATGGCTATGTGAATATGGAATTGCTAAAATTATAGTGAAATAGACAGTTGTGAACATATGTCTATTTTCACTGAGCCATAAAATACTTATTGATATTGGCAACTATTGTTTAGTAATGAATTTTAAGTGTAATTTTTCCTTACTGAATAGAAAATATGATATCTTATTCATGTTTGAAGCTCATATCGCTTCTTTATATAAATAATATACTATCATATTAATTTTATTGGAGAAGTCAATTTTAAAAAATAATTTTCATAATTGGAATGATCAGTATTTTTTAAAATTTTGCTTTGAAGAAAAGTGAAATCTCTCATGAACTTTCAAAACTGTGCAGCTGTATGAATACATGATGCTTAAACTTACCGTCAAATTCTTAAATGCATTTACAAATGCAGTACAAACTAGCGAATAAAATTTTTCATAAAAATATTTTTTTTTATTTTAATTCAGAGATCATGATGAATGTTAAGTCCCACTTTAGTTAATATTTTTAAAAAATTACCGCTTTTTAAGTAAGTTTATAGCATTCCTATTCATTTGTAGAAATTGCGAGTATCATATTTGGAATGCTAGGCATACACTACCAATATTTACATTCAGGAGTATTTTTTTTTAACTATAGATAATAAAAGATTTTCTTCTTTCATGTTAGCTCTGAAATTTTTATGTATTTCTTGGTAAGATCTTTATTCTTTTAATAATTGTTACATCACAGCGATATATCAGGGGTGATTGTGTTCAGGATTTATCCAGAATTCCATATTTTCTATTTTCTCCAATGTGGAATTTTAGGATATTTTTAGATTCATTATCACTCTATCTCAAATTTTGATTCAGAATGGATATGTCATAAAGGTAGTGTAATAATTTCATATTATATCAAAATCAATGGAATAATCAAATTTTTTGTTGAAATAAATCGGTGAAAATTCAGTTGCTTTGTTAAAATATATATGTTTATGTATCATATTAGCAATCTACAGTTATTCAAAATTATGTTGGATTTTTACAGCAAGCTAGTTTTCAGGATTTTTGAATGTTGCTATTATCTCTGATATATTTAAACAAAATTATGCTGTATCTGAAATGTATTTCTTTGAACTCCTGCAAACTGTAACTGAAATAGTGCAAGCTAACTTTTAAGATTATAGAAAACTACTGATCACTTCATTTTATTTTGACATTTAAATATTGAATTTGAAATTTTTTAGAAGTAAATGCACTAATTTTGTTCTTTGTCATCAAAAAATATTCTTGAGGTTTCAGTATTTATGTAATAAGTGTCCCTTCCTCCAGCTGAATATGTCTCTATATTGTGTAGTTTATCTCTTGAAGTTTTATTAACTATTGGTTATCAATAACTTCGTTATAGTTACTTTGAAATGCAGAAATAAAATAAATCTTAAGATGTATTATTTACTCATAAGATACTTTTTATTTAAAAAAAATTAGAAAAAACATTTTCTAAGTTAATGTAGATATGTTGTATATAAATATTTAGATATTTTTTATCTAATGTGATAGTATTTGGCCATACATTGGGAGCTTTGCTGATATATTGTTTTTGAGCAAATTTTTTAAATTAAAGAATCATTTGAACGAAAATTAAGAGTTCCTATGCAGTAATGATCATTACTTTTGCTTATTATATTGTACAAGTATCATTTGTGTTTCTAGTTAAGTGCTTAATTGCTATGTATATGAGAAATGCAAAGATTCTTCTAGATTATAATCTGGATATTTTGTTTTTAATATATTTATTTTTGTAATATATTTTATGTTGACCAGTAGCATAGTAACAGGACAAGGGAGCATGCAAAGACACAATATTAGTGTGTTTATTTGGCATTTTAAAACTGAATATGACAAAAGAGGGATAAAAATATTTTACCATGGGTGCCATTTACCCTTGCTGTGCCACTGTCTGACCAAATGAGGTCCTGAACTGTGATGAATGCTGATACATAAGTGCTATTTAGTATTAACTTATGATCTTGCTAAAATGTGACACATAATATAATTTTACTACAAAAGCTAAAGTTAGATTTTAGTACTGAAGATCCTTTTTATTATTTTGAAATAGAGGGTGAGATATGAAAGGCACAGGAAATAGTTATTTAATATTTTGATGCCCTGTGAGTAATCTTTTATTGTTCATCTGCGTTGTTATATTCTTGGATAATATCCATGTTATAAATAATCAATGATATAGTGATCTATTCTAAATAATGACTGACAAATAAAAAGTCCTTTTTAATTCTTGTCCAGTATAAGAGTAGTAATGGCATTTAGTGAAAGCTATTGGTCGTTTTAAAAACATCCTGTTTGGTCATAATAAACAGCTTTATATTTGGTCTATGGTTGTTTGAATAAGAAATTAATGCCATGTTAATCGAGCTTACAGAATGTGTGATTATTTTATTAACGAACCTCTTTGTATTTAAAAAAATAAAGTATTTTATACCTACTGTGTTTTGTTAAATAAAAATAAAGTGAAAAAATAATGACTTGCTTGATTCTTTCCACATATGATGTATTTTCTTGTTTCTCTTCAAGATAGGAACTAGGAATGATTTTTCATTGTTCTTCAGTGGGTTGTATTACTCTTTTTGTATTAATATTTTTAAGCAAATAAGCAAAGACAAATCTTTCTAAACTATTTTTCTCCCAAAATCTGTTTACAGAGCTAATATTCCCACACCAGACACTTGGAATATTATTTGTTTATATATTTTAAATTCCTCTATAAAATTATTTGCTTTTGATACAGCCTGTGGAGCCTTTGAGCCAGCCTTTATGTACAGCCAAAGTATTATTTTTTAAAGTTATGATATTTTAAGTTTATAAAGCACACACTTGAAATGATTCATCTTTCAAATTAAAAAGGGATTGAGCATTGTCAGATAAGGTATAAAGCTGAAATATATATAAAAATATTTAAATGACATTTTTATCTGTATTTATTATAATTTTTATGAGCAGCTTGGCTTATTGAACATAAACTTCACAATAAAAATGAGTTTTAACTATGAAAACAAGTTGTTTATAAATGATCCAATTATTGCTTACTGAAAAAAAATAGGATAATTTAAATATTTTAAGTACTATGATTTGTTACAAACATTGAGATCAAAATCGAGTTGACACTTTTCTTTGTATGTTGGAGAGATGCTAAGGGAAATTTTAAAACACTAAGAAAAAAAAAAGAAAAACTCTGAAGTGATTGTCAGCATTGAGGTAAAGCCATATGTTTGAGTCTTTAAATAAAATATTCTTCTAAAAAAATAACATCTTTTCCTTAAGCATTATAGAGACCATGGTGGCGTAGTGGTAAGGTCTCGACCTTGGACCAGTGGGGTTCCAGGTTCAAAACCTGATTCCACTGTAGATCTGCCATGTATATGGGCCTAGTATACACTAAATCTGATGTTGTGGATCAACATCCTCTGACTGTTATGGTGCAGAAGTTTGAAGGGGTGGTATTTTCATCGTTGACCAAAATTCCAAATTATGAGGTCCAGCCCAAAATAGCCATAGTGTTGCTTCAAAATGTGACATTAATATAATTAACTAAACTAAATCATCATCATTGTACATCTTGAGCATTTCCCTGTTGGCCAATTTGTAAGAAACCAGTGGAGCAATTGAAGGATAGTAGGATTGGCTAAATGTCTGGGTCTTGGGGAGCCCCGATTCAAGATGTTATAATTAAGTAGGCACATAGACACTGCTACTGCCCTTCCCTCCCCTCCAGGACTGAAAAACAAATAAATTAACTACTTAACAGTTTTGCCCGAATACCGTTCAGGCACTGCAAAAGGGAACTTCCCTGGTTTGCCCGAACGCCGCTCGGGCAAGTAATTTTTCTAAGCCAATACACCGATTTTTTCACTTTCTTTACTTTGCAATGTTTCTAATAAATGTCTCTAGCAATCTAATTAATGTTGGATAGCAAAACAAGTGTAAACCAATTTTTTGGTCAGGTTGGGTTAAGTAAACCAGTTTTTAGGTCCTATCCCCCTGCAATTAAAAATCATCAAAAATTAATAAAATCAATACTTGTAACTGTTTTGACTGCTGATTTAAATTTATAAAATCAATCTGAATACAAAATTGCTTATAAAAAATTGCTTATTTTTATTGCTTATTTTTGGACACAATATGGCAGAAAAAAGAAACTGATAAGTGGTTAAGTAAATCAATGTGATGTCAAAAATTGCACAAAATTGAGTTATAGCCCTCTGGATGATTTCCTTACTCCTAAATTATTGAACCACTGAATTATGATGATCAAAGCTTGAATTAGCACATCTGTATTGGCATGTCGTGTCTGGAGTCAGGGTTCGTACTCCTGAAATTCCTGAAAAACTCCTGAATTTTGCTTTTTTTTTCTAAGGGCCCTGAAAATTGTGTTTTTTATCCTGATATTTCTTTTTGTCTCCTGAAAAATTACAATCGAAGAGCAAAAGATATGATAAAACATAAAAATATGACTTTTCCGTTTTTCCTTATTGATAGAAAGTCGATGGAATCTGGAATTCTTACTTCTGACCTTACTTAGTGCCGAAAGAGTCTACCGCACATGTTCCGAGTTGCCGCAATCGGGAAAGATGGTAGAATTGATATTTAGTATACTTTTTTCCCAATTTTTATAAAATTGTCCACACTGCCCCCTTCTCCCCTACAATTGATTTTTTTTCACGTTATCTCCTGAATTTTCTGTACTGTACTCCTGAAAAAATCCTTAGAAACTCCTGAATTTTACTATCATATATACAGTATGAACCCTGTGGAGTGAATGCAGAGAAGATCAGCTTCTTAACCACAGATCTTGTTTGGTTGGTTGCGAATGATTCAATTGCTATTTTGACACATTTTCTAATTTGTTAAAGCATTTCAAAGTTTCATCTGTAAATTTTTAATTATAATCATATTTTTTGTTCTGTAAAAAGAGCATACTCAAGTATGGCACTTTTTAATTTTTTTTTATTAAACAAGATTTCAGTAAATTCCACTAATTTGAATTTTAAGTAATTTCAAACATTAGCCGAGAATCTGATTACTTAAAGAAATTGAAATGAAATATAGAAGATTGGCCCAAAGAGCCACACCATGTATTTATGTATCCCAGAGGGAAGCAAGATTGCTTATTTATGTGGCAGGTTCTCATCCCTATATTTGAGGTGCTCTCTGGAAATGGGAATACTGTCGCCTAATATACGACAAACCACTTACCGATTTTGGAATCTGTAGCCATTCGTTCAGGAGAGAAAATGGATGGGATGCCATGAAGTTATGTAAGGCAACATGCAGTTGGATGGCGTGTGTGGTAGCGTTTTCTCCGTGTGGATTGGCCCCCTTCATGAACACAGGCATAAGACGAGTAAGGAAAAAAACAAGATTCTTTTCTATAACATAAAAAATACTTAAAGATGTATAATTTTTTAAAATTAGCATAATTGAAGTAAATCGGGATGGCGACAGAATTGGATTATCAGGGAAAAGTCAGAGAATTTTATCGATCTGGAAAAATTAGGGAAATTCGTAAAAATATCTAAAAATCGCAGGGAAAATTAAAATTTGTTACTTAATAAATTAGTATCTTATGTCTAGCATTATTTGTATTAATAAATGGAATTTAAAAAAAACATGTTCATTTATAAAAGCATAAGTTTTTGATTAGAGCAGTTAATTTCTTATGATTTGTTAAAGAATAAAGATTTGAAGTAATATTTTGTCAGTTTCTCTTGTTTAAAACTTTGCTACTTTGGGGGCCGGAGAGTTCCAGGTTTGAAACCCAATTCCACTGAAGATCCGCCGTGTATGGGGCCTGTTGCACGCTAAATCATACGTAGTGGCCAAACATCCTCCCGTTGGTGAGGCGTGGAAGTTTGGAGAGGGGGTGCCAGCTCAGGTGTTGTCTTCGTCATCTGACCGTGGTTCAAAATAGCTCTTGTGTTGCTTGAAAACGGGACGTTAATATAACCAAACAAACAAAATCTTTGCTAAAATATATATTATGTATGTATAATTATACTATTTTTATATTTATGCTACAACATGTTATTCTGGAACTCATGCAAAGAGCACTAATTAGTTATTGAACTGTTTTAAACTTTTGAGCAAAGATCATAATAACCTTTACTGTTAATATAATTTAACTTGTGTTGCAAAGAGTAGTTTTGGGGGTCTATTCTGGTACCCCCGGTTGGGTTGGGTTCCGCACGTTAACAACGGAACCCAACCGGGGGTACCAGAATAGACCCCTTAATGTTCCTTAGAATTCTTGTGCAGTTTTAGAAGCAAAGTATTTTGTTAAAATTTCTAGTACTTTTTACATATAAGAAATGTAATATACTGTTTTAATAGATTTTTTTAGGATGTTCATTCCATTTTTTGTAAAATAAAATTTTATAAAAATATCTTATTTTTTCATATTAAATAACTGGTAAAAGTGTTTGTAATAATGTCTATTGTACACATACAGCGATTCTGAGTAGGGAGAAGGCCAGGAAACTAATATAATTAGTAGCTGTAAATCAGGGAAATGTTGTAAGTTTAGTCAGGGGAAAATTTTTTTTCACAGTTTCTGTAGCCACCCTGTGAATATCTGAACACTTGAAGACAAATTTTTTCCTTTCATCAAGCACTTTGTTAAGTAAATAATAAAGCATGCCCATGGCATTTAAAAACAATACAGTAAATTAAAATGTATAAATTTTTAGTTTAGATTATCAAATAATGCGTAATATTGTTTTTAAGAACGTATTAGACCAACAAAAGATAACAGAACGAAATAATATGAAGACAACTATTATTGATATTCTTTAGAAAACTGCAAGCATCGTTTCAGTCGCTATGCTTTAATACTAGGCTTCTTAACCTCTTCTCGAGACTTCATCTATGATCTCAGAATTTATTTCGCTCTATTTAGAATACAAGCTTCTGCTCTACAAATCGATTCTGATACCAACTATGTTGTACGGTTCACCCATCTAGGGGGTACGTGCGACGAAAAGGCGCACTCAATTGTCAGAAAATTAAACATTGGTGGACAAATGCTAAGGACCATTTTTAAGATTTCGAAAAATGTGGACTTAATAGGAATACGATGGTTCGCAATCGGTTGTGGAGAATCGTTGGACACGATCGTCGAAACTCACATTCTACAATGAAGATTTGGTTAAGAGGGCATTTAGGGGATCGTTCACAAATTGATAAAGACGAAACTTATTTTGTCCCACCCCGTTTCACATAAAGCTGATAATGAATTGAAACTTTAGTCTATGGTTCTGTTTGATGTCTATAATATTTACATGCATTTTCTTAGAAATACCATGAATATTCGAGGAGATATAAAGGTTTCTTTAAAAAATCCCAAATTTTTCCGCATGTATTTGCTTATAACATGCAGAGGTTTCAGTGAAATTGTATGAAACTCACAGAATATTTGACAATATGTAAAAGAAGCCTTGCATCAAAATTTGAATTAAAAAATTTGAATATTAGAGAAAATATGAAAACTTGGAATAAATAATTTTTTACTGTGCATGCGCGAAAGGTAGCGTAATTTTTCTTTTATAACTTCAGAGCCAGATATATAGAGCAACTTTTATAAAAATTCCAGTTCAATACCGTTAATATTCAGAAAGATATCGGTATTGCAGCTAGGTGAATTTCGGTACGCTCTAAGAGAAGCTAAATGATAAGGGTCCATGCACAAGCTGAAATTTATTAAACTTGAATCCTCGAATAGTTATCATCGAAATGCAATTTAAATTATGTATTTAATTTATTAATATACATGTGTATTCAGGATATTCAACTTTTATGAAATTCAATATTACTGTTTGAAGATTCAAGTTTCAAGAATTGCAGTTTGTGCAGGGACCCTTATAATTTAGTAGAGTGCACCGAGATTCACCTAGCTACAATACCGATATCTTTCTGAATATTAACGGTATTGAACTGGAATTTTTTATATAAGTTGCACTATATATCTGGCTTTGAAGCTATAAAGAAAAATTATGCTAGAGAGGTTTTGGCATGTGCAGTAAAAAATTATTTACTAAAAATACTCATATTTCCTGTTATATTCAGATTATTTAATTCAAATTTTAATACAAAGCGTCTTTCCCATATTATCAACTATTCTGTAAGTTTCGTACAATTTGGTTGAAAACTGTGCATGTTATAAAGAAAAAACATGCGGAAAAATTTGGGATTTTTTAAAGAAACCTTTGTATCTGCTCGAATATTCTTGCTGTTTTAACGAAAATGCATGGGCACATCAAACAAGACCATTGATGAGAGTTTCAAATCATTATCAGTTTTCTGTTAAACGGGGTGGGCCAAAATACCTTTTCGTCTTCCTGACTTTCTGGTTGCTCCCCCCCCCCCCCCCGAAATGCCCTCGTGACCAAATCTTTAATGTAAAACGCGAGTTGCGATAAGTGTATATCCCACGATTCTCTGCAATTGATTACGAACCATTGTATCCATATTAAGTCCAACTTTTTCGAAATCTTAAAAATGTTCCTTAGCATTTGTCCACCAGTGTATGTTGAGTCAAATCTTGGAGAATTTTCAACTGACGCTCGGACAATAGCATAGTCGATGCGAATTTGGAGACCTTGAAATTCTCCAAATTATCTCTGTAGGCAAATTATCAAAAGCTACGTCAAACAACCGATGCTCTACCGAAGACTCTACTTCGGTGTTTGATTAATTGAATTTAATATTCATAAATTAAGACAAATCCAAAATACGGCATATGATATTGAAAAGTCATTTTCTTAACTTTTCATAATGTTAAAAGCTTTTTTGAAAGCATATATCTATTAAAATCTTCCACTAGCTTATCTTGACTACGAGAGTAATTCGTTCCCCATTTTTATTTCAAAAAATATCTCTAACTCGAATTAATAATTATATTTGTTAATAACTGTCGAATTATCGACAATTAATCGACTTGATTATAATAATTAATGTAATAAAAGAACTATTCCGAATTAGATGTGGAAGTGCACTGATACTTCATATGGCTCAGTGGCGGTTTTTCGCACAGGTGCTAGAAGTGCTTGTCTCGTACCTCGCAACGTTAGGGGGCCTCAAAATCTTTTCGACATATATAGCAGTGCTAAGCCGAAGGCGAATTTACGACATTGGGCAGAAAGTGACTTCAAATTGTCAAAATCCGCCACTGTGTGAGCTCCGTAAAAGACACTTCGTTATTGTTACCGTAGTTAAAAGGAGCACTGAAAACAGTAATCCACTCAATTTGCAACTCTGAAACTATCAGTGCTGCAAAGGATATTCAATATTGTCTTTTTACATCTATTAACCCAAACTTTGTTCAGTTTTTAAAATTTCCTTCATTTTAAAAGTATTAAATGACCAAGTTTTGATGTAAGTTTAGTCTTATTTCGTTGCCAGCGAATGTTCGCTCGCTTGCTTAAAAATGTTCTCCTAAATATGTTTATTTTTTCTCTCTGGAGAACAATTGCTTGGGTGATCGGAAGAAATATAACGTTCCAACGTAATCTTATTGGGATCTATTTCCACTCGCCCCTTCAATTATAGTGCGTTCATGAGAAAACGGATGACCTTTGATCTCATACAGACGAGTGCCTTTGTTGAGTAGGAAAAGTACAGCAGGTCGCTGAGAAAAATTAGAGTTGTAATTAATACGACTCTGTTGACATCTCCTAACTTAACAAAATAGACTACTTTGATATCATGTGATGCTCACATCACGTCCGCCTTCTCATGGCGGTCAAACTATTTCTGAATAAATGATTCATAAAACTCTTTTCAATATGAAATATTTCGTCATACCCGTTTAACAGGTTAAATGATACATAATTAACGGGGAGTCTCACGAATACTGAAGCGATTGGTTGAAAAATAAATCCAAAAAAGAAAAAAAAAATATTTAGAAGTGGGGCGGGGAAGGAAAACAGGAAGGAAGATATTGAACTTCCAAATTTTGAATTTCCATATGATTATGGATGGGAAGCTCAGTTTCGGAACCAGCCCCAACAACATTTTTTTTTTTTTTTTTTATCGCCCTCATGTGAAATTCGTATAGTAGTTCCTGCAGCAGCACAGTCGCCATTTGCTAAGCGTTTTATTTACTTATGAATGTACCCTCGCACGGGAGGAGATTTTAACATCCACCATCCAGTAGCGGCGATTGGGAATTGTAAATGCAGGAATGGGGTGCAAAAAATTTATAGACACCTAAAAAGTGTTTGGGAGTGTAGGGGATAGGCAACAAAATTTAAAAATTTAGATACAAAGGTAGCTAGCTTTCCCAGGGACTACTGATTTTTTATAAATCCTAGTTTTATGCAGCTAAAATAAAATAAAAATTTAATCGCTCATAAAAAGAAGGGGGGAACCGTCCCCGACTCGCCGTCACTGCCACCATTTGTCATACGAGAAATGCGTGGGGTTTCCGTTGTTATTCTTCTATCGCTGCGTCGATGATGTGAAGCTTGCGCCAATGTTTACAGCTTTACTTTTAAACAGTTCCTGTGATTAAAAAAAAGCTCCTGAAATTCATAAATGTTTCATCCCTTCTATGATGTTTGCAGTCTTGTGTTTCACCATTTTAGAACAGAGCAATTAAATCCCCTTGAGTTTCGATTCTTGAATTACTACCTTGCATTGCATGGCAATTTGTGCATGTCCCAGTGGCGAATCCGGGAAGGGCGCCACTAGGGATTCCTAGATCCGCCCTTGCGGATCTAGGAATCCGCTAAGGGGGGGGGGGGGTGCTACGTTGAAAAAATTTTCGTGCGTTTTTAACCCTTACAAATTAATAATGAATTAACTAAATTCATTATTAATTTAAAATTAATAAATCGTTATGAATTAAATTTAAATTGATTAAATATTAACTAATTAAATTTTCATTAAATTTAATTTATTAAATACAGTGAAACCATGGTTAACCGAAACCCGGGTTATCCGAAATGCCTCTGAAATCGCAAATATAAAAAAACACGAACTGTATACTACGCGGAGATAATCGCGAAGGCGAGATTTTTTTGCAACGATAGCCCTACTTTCTTCTTCTAAATCTCTCAAAAAAAGGCGAGAGATTAATATTAGAATGCTAGATTTAAAATTAACGGATATTAACAATATTAATTACGATATTATTTACCCCTGTGAGGCACATTGCATCCGGACTCGCCGATGCGAATATTGCGCCCGACGGAGGGTTAACTTTAATAAAGAACATAAGTGTAACCTACAAAGAAAGTTTTGAATTCGTTTTACACTCAAAACATTTCAGAATTACGTATTGTAATTATATACAAAATAGTAATAAATGTTTATGGCTTAACCGAAAAAAATCGTTATCCGGAACGGCTTCCCCTCCTTTAGTTCGGTTAATCGGGGTTCAACTATACACCATATGCCCAAAAGTATCCGGACACTTGCAGATTTTCACATTTTTTAGAATTTCTCCGAAATGGTTTAACCGACTGCCTTTAAACTTCGGACATGTAAAGAACAGACAATAACTCGCATTTTACATTGAAGATTCGGTCCTGAGGGCACTTAGGGGGCCGTCTACAAACTGATGAAGACAAAAAAGTTTTTGGCCCACCCCGCTTCACAGAATACTCATAACAAGATGAAACTTTCAGAAATGGTAATGTTTAATGTGCATAATATTTACAGGAATTTTTGTAAACTCAGCGCAAATATTTGGGAAGACATAAAGGTTTTCTTAAAAAATCTCAAATTTTCCCACCTGTTTTTTGCTTATAATATGCAGAGTTTTCTGTTATATTAAACGAAACTTACAGAAAAGATGACAATATGTTAGAGAAGCATTTGTGTAAAACTTTGGAAAAGAATTGTTGAATATTACAGGAGTTATGAGCAATTTTAGTAAATAGTGTTTTACTGCGCATGCGCGAAACATAGTGTAATTTTTCTTTCACAACTTTAAAGCCAGATATATAGGACAACTTATATAAAAAAATTCAGTTCAATATCATTAGTATTCAGAAAGATATCGGCATTACAACGAGCAGAATTTTAGCTCCTGTCGAAGGGAAGCTAAAAGATGTGGGGTTGTACACAAATTGATATTTTAAACTTATATCTTTAAATAGTTATATTGAATTGTATAGTGGTTAGAATTTTCTGAATACCCATGAACACATCTAATATTCGTAACGAATAAAAAAATATATATGTAGAATTATTAAAATATTTTAAGAAAAGAAATAATTAGATAAAAAATAGTTTCGCCATAAAATAAATATATTTAAAAATATCGTTTGGCCGTAAAATTGTAACATGCAACTTGTTAATAATCATGTAAATAATATAATTAAAGTAATAAAATGTTTGTTATTTATAGTGCCTAATTAGCTGGAATTTAAGTTATGCACGTAATTGATAAGTGTTCATGGGTATTCAGCAAATTCTAACCGCTATACAATTCAATATAACTATTTAAAAAATATCAATTTGTGTACAACCCCTCATCTTTTAGCTTCTCTTCGACAGGAGCTAAAATTCTGCTCGTTGTAATGCCGATATCTTTCTGAATACTAATGATATTGAACTGAATTTTTTTACATAGGTTGCCCTATATATCTGGCTTTAAAGTTGTGAAAGAAAAATTACACTATGTTTCGCGCATGCGCAATAAAACACTATTTACTAAAATTGCTCATAATTCCTGTAATATTCAACAATTCTTTTCCAAAGTTTTACACAAATGTTTCTCTAACATATTGTCATCTTTTCTGTAAGTTTCGTATAATATAACAGAAAACTCTGCATGTTATAAGCAAAAAACAGGTGGGAAAATTTGAGATTTTTTAAGAAAACCTTTATGTCTTCCCAAATATTTGCGCTGAGTTTACAAAAATTCCTGTAAATATTATGTACATTAAACATTACCATTTCTGAAAGTTTCATCTTGTTATCAGTATTCTGTGAAGCGGGGTGGGCCAAAAACGTTTTTGTCTTCATCAGTTTGTAGACGGTCCCCTAATTGCCCTCAAGACCGAATCTTCAATGTAAAATGTGATTTATTATCTATTCTTTACATGTCCGAAGTTTAAAGGCAGTCAGTTAAACCATTCCGGATAAATTCTAAAAAAGGTGAAAATCTGAAAGTGTCAGGATACTTTTGGCCATATAGTGTATACACTGAATAATCCAGATATAAAATTTTAGGTAATTCGGTGGAAAATAATCGGAGTTATAAAAGAAAAAAGATTTAGCAATTTTCTCAACATATTTGAATGTAGAAAATAGATTATTCTTAGTTGATTCGATAATATTGCGCAAATCCGTTCGGCTGTTGTTTAAAAAATGTAAATTGGAATATGTGTCAAAATATGAACCAAGACCACATATTTTTGTTTTCATTTGTAATAAAGGAAATTAAGAAAACCATGCATTAAATTATACATATAATATACAAGATTCATTTAAAAACATTACCATTTCTGAACGTTTCATCTTGTTATCAGTATTCTGTAAAGAGGGGTGGGCCAAAAACGTTTTTGTCTTCATCAGTTTGTAGAAGGTCCCCTAATTGCCCTCAAGACCGAATCTTCAATGTAAAATGTGAGTTATTGTCCATTCTTTACATGTCCGAAGTTTAAAGGCAGTCGGTTAAACCATTCGAGAGAAATTCTAAAAATTGTGAAAATCTGCAAGTGTCCGGATACTTTTGGGCATATAGTGTATATGCAAGGGAGGATCAGAAGAATACTGTGGAGAAAAACAATTTTTCATATTTTTAACTTAAAAAATACAATATAGTCAATTAAAATTGTTTTATTTTACTTTTTTTTACCCAAAAAGTTTCGTCCTCATCACAAGACTGACAATTAGTTGTGGCCCATCTCCTTGACTTTTTCTTACAAAGTATGCCAATCATATTTTCAATACTGACTTTTCTATCTTTATGAATGTTGAGGCTAGCCCATAACAAGAGCTAACCCACTAACCTGCGTAAATAAGTCTTGATGCGCTTTAATGTAGAAAAACTCTTCTCTGTTTTGCTTTACAGTACATACATTCCGGGTGATATAAATGTTATTTAAGATATCACGAAATTTTACCGCACATTTTTTGCTTATAACATTTAGAATTTTCAATAAATTATATGTAATTTACAGAATACATGACAATATATTAGCAGAACATTATATTAAAATTAAAAGTAAATACTTTGAATATTCAAGGAAATATGAGCATTTGTAGAAATTTTTTTTAACAGCACATGTGCAAAATAAAGTATGATTTTTCTTGCCCCCAAACCGGCCCAAATCCTGGATTCGCCACTGGCATGCCCAGATGTGTTCTATCACCTTTTAAAGTTTCTATTAAGACTTTTAAAGCACCCTGCAGTTTATTTTCTAAATAAAGCTAAAAAGCCTGGAGCTGAGCAGTATCTTAGATTTTTCACGAGTACTTGCTCAAAAATTCCAGCGATTTTTTTAAATTTTTTTTTTATTTTATTTTTTTTTTAATTTTGTGATGCTCATTTTGCTTTATAATATCAAAATGCATATGTTTCTTTATATTCCTGAAATTAATTAAAATGAAAGTTTTGAATCTTCTCCCATTTCCAAGTTTATACTTGTCCGAACAGATAGATTGAAATAGAAGTGTCATGTAAATGAAAGTTTTTTCGCATTATATTAAAGCATTTTAAACTGACGTCGTTTAATTTGAAGGTCTTATAAATCCAGAATTAGATGCGTCAGTTTTTCAAGCAAAACCCTTTTTTTTGTATCTCATATCTGCCCTTTCCAGGAGGAGCGCAAAAAAAAGAATGACTGAAAAACACTGATTTATAGACACGAAATTACGTATTCCTCCGATGAGAATATGCTCAAAATTTGATTCAGAGATTTAGCATTTCGCAGAAGTAATTTTAAAAATGAATGAGTGTGAAGAATTTTTCCGTTTATCGTTTAATTCGAAGGGGTAAATCGAGGATTAGATCCATAAGTTTTTCAAGTAAAACCCTTTCTTTTTACGTCATAACTGTCCTTCTTAGGAGGAGCGCGAAAAAAGAATGACCGAAAACACTGATTTACAGAAACGAAATTACGTACTCCTCCGATGAGAAAATGCTTAAAATTTGGTTCAGAGATTTAGCATTTCACAGAAGTAATTTAAAAAGCGAATGAGTTTGAAGAATTTTCCCCTTTGAATACGATACATACATACGAATATAATACATACGATGAATACAAAATATGAAATAAAAAGAAAAGAATAAAATTGTTTGGAAGTTTTTACCCTAGAGTATTTCGTATTTCTTCACAAAACCTAACTGGGTCTATTTGATAAGCGAGTCCAGGTCGGAGTTTGGGTCGATATTCGTGGAACAAATTCGCTGACGAAAGCAGTCTTTGAGCGGATGCCAATTTCTTAGTACAGTGAAGCAGCATCTGGTTTTGCATTTTGATTTAGAACTGCGCGCTGGACACGGCGCGAGCGAGGCGGAAACCTTTCCATTCTTTTACTCGAAGGGAGAAAATGCCCTAAAAAAGAATCAATGCTATTATAAAAATGATGCAGTTTGCTTGTGGCAAACATTGCCGAAGTGGTTGATGTATAAAAATGCTATCAAGTGTGGAACTTCGAACAAATGCCAGCAAATATTATTCATTATACATATATATATTTTACATGATGCGAATGTGAAATGCTATAGTAGAGATGAGTGGTGTTTTGTAGGTGAATTTAAACCTGATTTACAATGTATCTGACAGTCACTGTTTTTCAGTTGAATTTGGTTGATTCGAAGCTGAATAGACCACAAAAAAATGCGACTTATCAAAAAAATCGAATGAAGAAATACTAATGAATAAATAAAAATGAGTACTACAAGAAAAGGCGTCTATTTTTAAACTAAAAATGGCAGTAAAGGTTTATTTATGTAACAGTTTAACATGAAATAATACATAATAAATAAACAGTTAGTAATTTTAATAAATAATGCAATAATCATTATAATTAAAAATTTATTGTAATTTTCAAATCATTTCATTAAATAAGTAACAAAGAGTATACAGCACCTTGAATACAATTGCAGAATAAAAGTTAAAAATAAAAAGTATAATTTACATCCAACGAATTCAGTTTTTTAAAAACAAATGAAAGAACTTGTGTTGCCTTATTAATTGCAAAACTTTAATTTGTTGCAAAAATTACAGAACTTTTATGACTTTATTATAAGCAAAATTAATCGCTGACGATCACTGGGAACAAGGTATTTAATTAACGAAAATAATTCAGAAATAAAAACAATTTTTAGTTTTGAATTCAAATTAACCAATATAAATTTGAATATTTTAATGTTCTACCATTAGGAAATTCAAGGGACAAGAGAAAAATCCGAATTACCTATGAATTCGAATTAAAAACATTCGAATTTGTGAAGTCCCAGTGTACCTCTAATAATACAAAGCGAGTTTTTCTGGAGAACCAAAATAGGAGCGGGGGGGGGGCCT
Organism: Araneus ventricosus; assembly: GCA_013235015.1. Lineage (NCBI taxonomy): Eukaryota > Metazoa > Arthropoda > Arachnida > Araneae > Araneidae > Araneus > Araneus ventricosus. The sequence goes on along the minus strand of BGPR01004551.1, from coordinate 55,301 downwards.
CAGTCTGCAGTTTCGAAACTGCATTAAAGAGGGCTACAAAACTCATCCTACGGTGTGTTAATCACTAGAATTTGGTTCAGCTTTCTACAATAGTTGGTATTTTTGTAAACAACATTTTAGGATATGAAATTCAACAATGGATTGTTCCTTGAAGTTTAGCAAGTTCTCTGAAGTTCGCAACTCTTCACAAAATCGTGACTTTTTTCGAAAGTAAATACTAATAGGAGGAAACAAGTAATGAAGTAAGCTATACTGAACATTAAATGTGATTAATTTTCCGCAATTATGAAGAAAGGATATGATATTATGATACCTCTCAAATTTCGGATAACCGTTTAGTATATAGGAATTTATTCGATATTTTTTAAAAGATGTTCTTATTGAGGAATATATTTCATGATTCTATTCAGATATAGACTGTTCGGTGATGAATGAATAAAACAGGACAAATATTTTATTATTTAGACAGGAACAAAATAAAATATATTATTTCAGATGATTTATGGCTTATTTTCTTTTCTTTAGGCACACTTTCCTCGGACAAAAACACCTTATTCGTTCTCTCTCAATTGAAAATTCCCTTCTTATTAAAAAATTGTTCTTACTCTCTTTTATTGTTTTATAAAACCTAATAAAGAATTCAATAACTGAAACCTACAAAATTCTTTCGATAAGTAATATAAAGAGTAGAGAAATAGAACAATAATAAAAAAGCATGCTTTATATTCTTGTTCATCCCTTTGAAGGAGCTTGAAAAGTTTGATATGTCGTATTCTTATGGCTTTCGATCCTATGGAATTTAAAAATGAGAAATATTGAAAATATCTGTAATCATTTGCGAGCATTTTATGATGAACTTGGTTTATCTTTAAATAATAAACCCAGTAAAAGGCAGAAAAATTCCATTCTGAGTATGTATGAGTCGAAAAAAGAAATCTGATTTTTTTTTTTAAATTTTGAAGTTATTGGTTTGTTTCCTATATAGCCAAGCGTATCTGATAGACATTTCCATGGTTTAAAGTTACTTTTAAGAATTAGTTGTTGCAGCGAAATGATTATCCCTTCATCGAGCCGCTTTTCAAAACATTGCTGACTAGGAAGCGCTGAAGGCCAAATTTGTGACCGTCCTTTACACAGCAAAAACAACAGAGAGGCTTCATCTGTGTAGCATCGAAATTTTTTAAAAAGCTAGAGTATTTCCAGAGGCTTTTCAATTGAAACTTCCCAGTGTCTATATCGGTTTTCAAAACTCACCATCAGTGCTCGGTCTTTTTTTAATGTCCATTGTCTGAAATGTCCAGGTTAAATAAATCGGTTCCTTTTAAAATTTAATCTATGTTCATTAGTCTATTTAAAGTAAACTTTTCTCTGTTTGAGAAAGTATTTTCACAGAAGATGTTTTAATAGCGTTAATCATTATATTCTCATGAAACGCGTTCACAATTCATGTTCATATGAAGCGCGTCAAAAGCGCCGCGCCAATGTAATGTTGGAATCCATTGTGTATCTTGCAGCAGTAGAAGGGCAAGATAACGTGCAGTTAAATATACGATGATATGTGCATAAAGTTTTCACTTTGCAATGTAATTATCAGTGGTGTAGTAGTAAATTAAGCAGTGCCGGAACGTTCTGGCCTTTGTTAATGTTCTTGGTAGTAGGTGAAGGAAGGGGTAGTGCTGTGATATTGTAGCATATTAAATTTCTAAGTATTCGTATAGTGGATTTTAAATCTTAAAGTAATTTTTGCTTTTGATTAACTATAAAAATTCAGGAATTACCATAGCATTTTAGACTTAAAAATAACCGTTAATTTACATCACAATAACACCAAGCTCAAAGTTATTATCATTCAACTTTCCAGGTCAGTGCCTCATTCAATGCTCATGGCTATAAAATAAATGTACACATCTCACTATTTGATCTTTAAAAGAATGTTTATTAGGATTCATTTCTTGATTAGACCTATTTAACACAATAAAATATCGACTTGTTATACTTAAATCTAAAGATTCAACACGATTATTACATCCTTTTGGCATAAGAACTACAGATACATAATAGTAATTAATGCATTTAACATCTGTAAAAAAACCTGAAAAGAGATTCACTTAAATTTATAATTAAATACATAAAGTAGCAGTAGATCTATTCTTTTAGCTGTCGTTAATTGTTCGCTGAATCGAATGTCTTTTCGCACGCATTCTGGCACTTAAAAAAATGCTTCATGAAATTAATGGTAAATGTGGGCTCGTTTTTAGCATGAGCAAGTGTCCAGAGTCTTTTTTTTACACAAAGAAAAATCGCATATCATACATAATAATAAAAAAAGGATTAATATTACTTATCAGTCAGCCCCGCCAATGCCGATCAATTTCAAATAGTGCTCAGCATCGAGCGGATACCTAAGACTCCTCTCTCGTCATCCAATTCATCATGGCTGCCTCTCCCCGGGCCTTAGTCAATCCCCTGCCCAGTCCGAACTACTTTCACTGGAAGAAGACCGTTCACCACCTCTGCTGAAGCTCCAAACCCAGTCTGTCCCCTTTTCCCAGTGAAAAAGCCCGCTTCTCTACGTCACCGGCAATACCTAGTGACTTCTATCACGCCGTTGATTTGTTCGACCGCTCACATGACAAGAACGATCTCTTTCAGATTCTCCTTCCGAAACTTCTCTAAGGTTCTGAGCAGGTGCAGAGATTTTGTCAGCCATAGAAATTTTCCTTTTGAGCGTGACGCAGCAATTTTCACAGGGGACAATGCTTCCCGACGAAACGACGATCAACAACTCTTTTAGAAAAATGTCTGGAGCAGAGTCTCAAAAGGAAACACATCACATTGTTTAGAAATAAAGAAATTCTCATGATACACATTCAGGAATTTAAGACATTTAATCACTATTTAAATAAACACATAAAATGACAAAAATACTCGCATAATAGAATTATTTTCAAAAGATCTTTTAAATGATATGATATTCTTTAAATGTTAGATAAAAGAACAGACCGTGAATGTTTTGATTAAATACACTAAACTAATTGAGGTTAATAATTAAAAAGTTAAGTTATTAATTTAATTTCAATGTTGTGAGACAACACAACAGTAGATAAGGGATCAAATCACAATATATTTCTTTTTTTTGCATTTGTTATGTATAATTATTTTATCTAGGTATTGAAATCGCAAAATAATAAAACGACAACACTGAAACAAAGCACATTTTACTGTTATTATTTTATTTTTGATCAAATCTTAACATTATGCATACTGTAGCTCAAAGCGTGTATATAATGAAGAGGCTAAAGGATAATTTTTAAAAACTTTTTGTTGATTTCAAGGAATACTAAAGTTAAGTAATGTTAATGTAAGATCATGGCGTTGATCTCAACTAATAATAAAGGAGAATGTGTATGTTCCTGTGTGTGTGTTGGCGCTCTACAGGACAGACCGCTAGATCTAGAGCTACGAAATTTGACACAAACATACCTTGGAGGGTGGGAATGTGCACCTCGGAGCAGTTTTTTTGAAATTTTAATTAATTAAAAATTAAGCTAAATTTTGGCGTTTTTCTTAATAGCTCCGAACATGCTACAACTCAAAAATTACTTTTACATCATCTAAAAATTTAAAAACCTATCTTTTCAATGATATCAATTAAGTTGTCCTACTATTTTTTCTCCGATTTTAATACATTTTTTAAAAAATATTTTTTGGCATAATTTACAACAATACTTTTCATTGTTACAATGAAATTCAAACCATTTTCAATGCTTAAACAATTATTTAATTGCGTGTTTCTCTTCCATTGTTGAAGGCTAAAATCCTATTGGATTTTACTTTCTCTTTTTATTTGATCAATTTTTCGATGAAATCTGTAAAGAAAGTCCTCAAGATAGTAAGTATTTAAGGAAACAATCCAGTAAGCTGAACGATTATGGTTGCTGTGTTTTAATTCATTTTATCAGCATGTTTTAAGCCAATTAATATGCTGTTGGAGGTAAAATGTGCCGCGCTATTTTGTTGTTGAAATCAAATTCGTTAAATTAAAGCTCCCGTCGATAAATGCTTAATTAGATGTTACATGACACGAACAGTTACTTGACTCCATAAGGGACGTTCATATAGACAACGAGCAGAACAGTGCAAGGCTATGAAAAGAACGCGGGCTAAATGTCTATCGCAATTTGAAGTTTTAAATTACTTTGTTAAGGGAACCATGAATATCAAATTATACATAAGAGAGCCAGTTGAAGATATATTCCCGGCGAACAAGCTGGTCGCAGAAGGCGGCTAGTAAGTAATATAGGAAATATCATGGGTTTTCAAAAGTAAAACATAAAATGCATTTAAATGAGTGCAACCTTAACGCTCCTTCCTGTCACCACTTGCTAGTGGCTTATTAGTTTTATTAATTTGAAACACCTATCATATTTGTAGAGTAAAGATTCTACCAAGATCGTTCTGTTTTATGGAGGTGTCTTACTCTTTTTTAATTATTTATTTCTCGTGAAAAAGAGGAGTGCCGGAGCGGCGTTGCGGCGAGTTAAAAAATCAGAAGGCAGTGCCGGAACGTCGTTCCGGCTCCACTACACCCCTGGTGACTACGACTTCACGTAAATGGAATCCATTTTCACGAATAATCATCAAATGCCACAAATGGGACATGCAAAGCTGAAAATAAATTGAAAGTTCCGATGAAAAAAATAAGAGAAACAGAACAAAAATATATGCAGAGCTTTTTCATGATTTATGCTTTTCTACACCTATTAAAATAATAATTAAGAGCAAGGGTAATAAATTGCATTCATTAAAGAATATCTTGTCAAAGGCTCAAATTAGAATGTTTGCACATTCCAAATAAAAAAAAAGCTTTTTTTTTTGCTAAGTGCTAAAAAAAAAAGAACATATCTGAAACAATACTATTAATATATAACATTAACTTCTATATGTTATTCAAGATAAAAAGAATGAAAAGAATTTAGTACTGCAGGCTAAAAGATTTTGTTTAGAACCGATTTGAACAGGAAACAGAAAGAGATTGAATCAAAATTTACCTCGACAGTTTAAAAAAAACCATAGAAAAAAAGGCGACTTCTTTAAAAATCCTTTTATATAGATATTATTTTGAAAGTTGGTTACTATAAACTTTCATATTAAGCGATACTTAAATTTACGGATAAAACTGATTTAAGAAATGTTGATTATCTCAGTACTGGTAAATTGATTTAAATCTTTTTATATTTAAGTTTTACTTAACTTACCCCGTTGTCTAATAATAAAGTTGTTATTATAATGTATATGTAAATACCCCGTTGTCTAATAAATAATAATCCTCTACTAATAATAAAGGAGAATGTGTGTCTGTGTGTTGGTCCTCTACAGGGCAGACCGCTGGATCTAGAGCTACGAGATTTGGCACAAACATACTTTGAAGGGTAGGAATGTGCACCTCGGAGCAGTTTTTTTGAAATTTTAATTAATTAAAAATTAGGGGAAACTTCGACATTTTTCCTTAATAACTTTGGAACATATTACAGCACAAAAATTATTTTTACACCATCTCAAAGTGCAAAAAATTATCTTTTCAATGATATCAATTAAGTTGACGTACAATTTTCCTCTAATTTTAATAATTTTTTAACATATATTTTTTGGCATAACTTACAACAGTACTTTTCATTGTTGCAACGCAATTAAAACCGTTTTGATTATTTAAACAAATATTTAATTGCGTATTTCTCTTTCATTGTTGAAAGTTGAGGTAATATCGTAAAACATTTTGCTATCATATTTTATTTCATCAACATTTATTTGGAATCTGAAAAACAAGGTCTGAGATATTACGTATATTGAGAAATATATCCAGTAAGCTGAATGATTATGCTTGCTTTGTTTTCATTCTTTTCTCAGCATGTTTTAATCCAGATAACATGCCGCTGGCCATAAAATGTTCTGCACCCTTTTAATATTGAAATCGAATGCATATTTTGCAAGAGGAATACGAAAGTGTAAATGGCGCCAACAACGTGCAATAAGATGTTACATGAAATAGTCAGTTATTTCATTCCATTAGGGATATTTATGTCGACAATGGACAGAACAGGTAATTAATTAAATATCTACAATTGATTAAATATCTACAACAATCTGAAGTTTAAAATTACGTCCTAAAGAAACCATGGATATAAAATGATGCAAGATTCAATTGAAATCATATTTCCTGCGAACAGGCTGATCGACGAAGGCGGATAGTATGTAATATGACTTTACAAACCAAATAATTTAATTTAGGTTTGATGAAATTCATTGTTAGATGTTCAAACTTCAATTGTTGATGTGATGGTGTAAGTTTCTCGTTGAATCAGCGGAACACCGTAAAACCGACTCCGTTTTCCCCCGCCCAAACTCGATTGCTCAATTATCTCCATAACTTGTCCAAAAAGCTGCCAAAAATTAATTAAACAAAAAAGTTACAAAAGACAATCACACACTTCTATGAAAAATTTCGATTTTAGAAGAAAAAATAATTTGACTCAAACAGAAAAACATCTGGCAATAATGAATCACTATAGAAATGAAAAATCGTTTGCATCAAATGGAATTACTTTCTTCTATGTAATCTCGCAAAGCAAGGAGGAAGCAAACTTCTATCACAGAGAAGAAGACCTTCTTCTCTGTGACTTCTATTTTTTGTTTGTTTCGATTTAGAAGAATAATATTCCAATTCTCCAGTATAAAAAATGTTATGAAAAACTTTTAAGTTTTGAAGCATGAAATAAGTGATAAAATTAATCTAAGAGCAAAAAAAAAAAAAAAAAAAATAAATAAAAGGGAAAAACCACAAAAGATAAGTACATTTTCTAATATTTCAAAAGTTGAGTTTATTGTTATAAAAATATGATACCCCAAATTGCTATTGAAAATTTTGAGTAAGTCCACATCAATAATAAATAAACTAATTAATAGAATTTAATTGATAAAGATGATGTGCATTTTATCGTCTCTTGTTTGGCTATGCTACAGAACGAAAGATTAAATGTACACTCAAATGCTTTTGGACACTTTAGATTTTTAAGAAACTGAACGATATTTCCTTTCAAGAATTCTCTAAAACAGAATACTAACTTTGTTTTTTTTTAAATCTATCTATAGATTTTAATTGGAATTCTCGTAATTTTTTAGAAATTCGTTTTATCGTTTAGTAGGTCGAAACAACTCACAACAATATTTCATTATAAATACAAAAAATGAATAGAAAATATGTTTATTTAAAATAATTTTGATTTTTTTTAACAGAATAATGTTATTTAAGCATTTCACTAAACTTATGATTTACATCCACTTTTTTAAATCACACTAATTTGTTGATTGCTTTTAGTTATTTGAAATGCCGAAGTGTTCGTTAATACAGAAAAGGATACATTTTCAAACTTTTAAATGATTTTTTAATGAAATTAGATGACTTTTTTTTGGAAATGAGTTAGTTTTTTAGGATGGAACATATTTGATGAAAGATAAAAAACGATACAAAGTGCAAAATTTCATTTTACATATAGATGCGATCACATTATTTTATCTGTAAGTTACCGAAAAATACGATGTAAAGAAATTTTTGTTGAAGTACAACAAGGTTGTTACAATTAAAGTTCGCATATTCAGAAGGTTCTAGAGCCGGTTCTATGGCTCTGAACTAACGTAATAGAATGTAGTATAAGTAATGCGCTCTATGAAAACCGAAAAAACGAAAAAAAAAAAACAATTTTTTTTTTTTGGGGGGGGGGGGAAAAAAAATTTAAAATTTTCATCAATACGTGGCGCTTCGTCATTATTTGAGATGAGAGTTTTGCAGATTTTTTTTATTACTGAAGCAAAATTGAATAATTCATACAAGATTTTTTAATTTAACCGAAAACGATACCGAAATTCAGTTCTGAATACAAAGTCTTTTTCTAGTTAAAAATTCCGTTTTTATGCTATGAAGTGCAGCACCTCACAGTAATTTTCTTGTAAATTCTGTCTATTCTAACTTGTTTTCTTTTTCTCTCCTTTTATCATGAGAATAAGAAAAAATAGTGTGAGATCGTGCACTTTCTTGCATTAAAACGGTATTTTGAACGAAAAAAACTGCGTTCAGAACTGAATTTCAGCAGCGTTTTTAGTTAAACAAAAAGTCAGAAACTATTCAATTTTTCTTCAGTACTAACAAAAAATTGCAAAAATCTCACCTCAAATATTGGCGCAGCAACACATATTGGCGAAAATTTGAACTTTTTTCTTTGTCTCCCCTTTTTTCTTTTTTCCCCTTCCCCCTTTCTTTTTTTCACCCCTTTTTTCTTCTCTTTCTTTTTTTCTTCTCTTTCTTTTTTCTTCTCTTTCATTTTTTCTTCTTTTTTTCCGATTTCATAAAGAGCATCACTTGTACTAGATTCTAGTAAAATTTTGTTTCATTTAGAGCCATAGAACCGGCTCTAAAGTCTTCTGAATAGGCGAACTTCAATTGTATCAACCCAGTAATAAAAACCTTTGGTGAAGAATTAATCTAAAATATAATCTTAAAAGGATTTTTAATGCGGTACGAAAAATAAGGATTTTACCATTCTAGTAAATAACTCAAATTAAACATATGGGAAATTAACCTTATCAGGTATACTGAATTAAAAAACCCCTTTTTCTTGATATTGTCATTGGAATTTTAGAAATGTGTTATATTTTTTTTATCGAATGTTTCTGAAAAAGAATTGGCACTGAGAAAATTTTAAAATGATCTATCCAATAAGAAAAGAACAGTGTTTAAAATTTAAATATTTGAATTAATAGCAAATGGTTACTTAGAAAAGGAATATTTACACGAAAAATATTTTTTAATTAATATCTTGACTGAATTTAACTAATATCTGTGAAGAATTTAAAGGCTGAAAAGTTTAAACTTAGAAAAAGACCCCGATGGTTTTGATAATAGTAATTTATTGAATAGATTCCTATATCTTTTAAATTGTTTATTTTTTTGTGAGAAATCAATATTTACTTGTGCGGAGTACATCAAAATGTGTAATTAACTTCAAATGTATTAGAATCCTATTTGGTATCAATGTTACAAAATTTTGTCTCTTTTTCTTGTTACATAATTAAACATTACCTGTGAGAATTGAGGAATATTTGAAAAAAAATTGATTGAAGAGATTGCTGTTAAAAAATTATTGTGAAAAAAGCAATAATTCTACTGCTACAATGGAAAAAGAATTGAAGTATGAAAATAAAGAATGGAAGATGTAATAAACGGATTTATATTAATTCAACTTATATTTTCGTTAAAACGTTTGCAGTTTAAACGGCAATTATATCACCATTCTGTTTTGATTTAAAGTGAGCTGAATAAATCAATACTAGAGGGTTTTTTTATTCTTTGATTTTCGTATACAGGGTGTTGCCGAATTCAACCGATGAATTCAGAGCGATAATAGTAGGCATCAAGAGGATGAAAAATTACCATAGAACATAGGGTCGCAAACGACTTTTAGTAGGTGAAAATCGCAAAAATACAGGGTTTCCGAGAATTGTTGAACACTGTTCAAAAATTAATAAATAATAATAAGAAAAACTAATAACCTTAAAACTACGAATTTTTTTAAAAATGAAAGCGCATTTTTAGCATTTTTTTCCAGATAGGTAACACGTCGTTTTGGTGGTCCAGGGGATCGTAAATTACTGAAAATCAAAAATTAGTTTAAAGCCATTATCTGCAAAAATATTAAAACCGGAAGAAAAATAAAAATATGAAACTGTAGGGAATTTTACGCTCTTTAATTTGTTAATTCACTTGTAGTGTGAAAACGGAAGAGTTTTCGAGATATTCAAGAAAAACTAAAAAAGGCACCAGAAAACACAGATTGGCCTCTGCTGATCGGTAGCACACCGATAGCATACCATTTCGTCTTTAATTTACGAGTTCATTTTCGACTTTTCATATTTTTCTTGTTTTACTTTTAAAAAAATCTTCTTTGTTTTTCCCAATAATAGATGACAAAAATTTGTTAATTTTAAGAGAAAAAAATGGCAAAATTTAAGGAAGGAAGATAATTACAAATTGCCTAAATTGGTATCTTTAATATATAGATAAAATATTTGACATTTTATATGAATTTGCCTGATTCCTATATGAATGTACCAGATTCATATAAAATGTCATTATTGCTTGTTATTCATATTCTTTTAAATGATAAAAAATGGTATATATATATATATATATATATATATATATATATATATAACGAGCCCTGTTTGATTTTTCAACAACAATAGTAACAGGGATGGTTTGTACAGCAAAATTAATTTAACCTGGCTAAAGCTTGTCCACAGCCAAGCTGCTATATTAATTGTTGAAAACTCCATTTACTTGGATTGCCTATTTCATTATTACTTTCTCGTATACGAAGTATACAAAGAGAAAGTATTGTAATCGTCAAAAAATTCGAACTCGAGATTTCGACGGATCTCCACGTTTTAGACCCCCCTGAGTCCGAAAAACACAATTTTGGAATTATGTCTGTATGTCTGTCTGTGTGTGTGTGTGTCTGTCTGTGAACACGATAACTCGAAAACTATTAGAGCTACGAGGATGAAATTTGGTATGTGGTCTTTGAACATAATTTGTAGGTTTCTATCAAATTTTGGACAAAATCCGTCAAAGGGAAGTCTGTCTATTTGTATGTCCGCGGTCATGTGAACACTATAACTCAAAAACTTGAATAGCTAAATGGATAAAATTTGGTACACAGTTTTATCGTTATGAATGTAGGTCCGTATAAAAGTTTGGGCCAAATCCGTCAAAAAGAGGCGTTCAAATTGCATATTCAATTTCTTTTAATCCGATTCTCGTGCGCATGCGTATTGGTAGCAATCTGTTATTGTTGTAAATTTTATTTACAACAATAAATAATGTTTTCAAACATCAATTGTTAACAATTTTTTTATTGTTGTAAATTAAACCGATCTCATTATTTCAGCAAATATTTTATTCACGCGCTTTTGCAATTGTTACGGTTGTGGTAGTATAAATTGTTTTCTTGGGAATTCAATTCCAAAGCAGAATTTTCGCTTTAGTATTCATTGCATTGCCTATTTTATCGCGCCTGGTTCAAAGTAATATTTTTTTGAAACGTGGCAACAGATATTTGATTTCAGGTTTGTTTGTTTTTTTGTTTTACTTTCTCGTATACGAAGTATACAAAGAAAAAGTATTGTAATCGTCAAAAAAATTCGAACTCGAGATTTTGACGAATCTCCACTTAGAAAGTATACGAGAAAGTTTAGGGGAGACCACCCCCGCTGGTTTTTAATAACAACAGTGTTCTTTTACTTGTTGACATATAATGCTTAAACTTGATTTTTTGTTTATGGCATATTTAGTAATTTCAATTTATTAGATTTTATTTAAAATTGATGTATTGTTCAAATAATGACTTTTTAGTATAGGATTTGATTCTTGATATGTTTTGTTTACTTTATTTCTGTATGATTATATATTAGTTATATTTGGATTTATACAGTGGCTCCCAAAAGTGTTCGTACATTTACGATTTTCAATGAAATGGGGCTCTATCCATGAATTAAAATTAATATTTCGGAATAGGTATTTAATAATAAGATCTATAAACTGTTCATAACAAAACTACATGAAATATTTTAAGAACATAGTAAAACTTTATTTTTTAAAAATCAATAATCAAAAAGTAACAAAAATTTTATCTCACAAAAGTCTTCGTACACTGAAATATTTTCGGATAAATGCATAATTTAAATTATCGTCTGTCACTTTATTTTTATTTTTGCACTGTGTGGGATTTAGAAAATCGTTTGGCTTTAATTTTTGCTCGCTTATACCGTAATATTCTATTTATTATTTAAAAATGTCCCGTAGTCGTAAAGAAACAACAATAAGCATTCGAAAATTGATTATTTTTCATCATAGTAGTAGTAAATCAGTTCGGAATGTCGCTAAATTAGTTAATTTATCCCATTCTACAGGGCAATATGTGATAAAACGCTTTAAAGAAGAAAATCGGATCGAAAACAAGGTAAGGAAAGGTCGACCGGCAAAGTTAACAGAACGTGATCAGAGATTTATAATTAGAAAATTTGTGAAAAATCCACGTTTGAGTGCTTTAAAAGTTTCTGCAGAATTTAATGAAAAATGTTCTACTCCCATTTCACCTGAAACTGTTCGACGAGTTCTCAGATCAGCTGAATTAAATGGGCGTTCTGCCCGTAGAAAATTTTTTGTTAGGGCGAAAAACAGAAAGCTCATGCTTTCCTTCGCAAAATAAATGTTAAATAAACCCGAAACGTATTCGAACAATGTCTTATTTGCAGATGAAAGCAAATATGACATTTTTGGTTCCGATGGTTTGGAGAAGAAAAAATGAGGAGCTTATAATCCCAAGAACTTAGTTGGAACAGTTACGTATGGCGGTAGAGGTGTCCTTGTGTGGGGGTGCATGTCAGCATCAGGACTAGGTAATTTGATATTTTTTGATGGTATAAGGAATCATGCTCTTTATTTAAATATTTTAAAAGACAATTTAAAATTATCAGCCCAAAATTTGGGTATTGGAAACAATTTTTTTTTTATCAAGATAACGATCCTATGCACACGGCTCTCAACGTTCGCCTCAGGTGTCTCTATAATTGTCCATAAAATTTGAAAACACCACCTCAATCGCCAGATTTAAACCCAATAGAACATATTTGGAGAGAACTGGAGGTTAGAGTACGAAAACACGACATTAAAACTAAAATCGAACTAAAAACAGTAATGATGGAAGAATGGATGAACATTGATGCAGAAATTACAAAAAAAACTAGTGAAATCTATTCCCAAATGATTAAAAGCTGTTGTGGATGCTAAAGGATATCCTACTAAATATTAATTTAACGAAAAATTAGAATATTTACTAATATGTAGAGATTTTTTTAAAGTGTACGAAGACTTTTGTGAGATAAAGTATTTGTTACTTTTTGATTACTGATTTCTTAAAAATAAAGTTTTACTACGTTTTTAAAATATTTCATGTAGTTTTGTTAAGAATAGAGTATGGATCTTATTATTAAATACCTGTTCTGAAATATTAATTTTAATTCAAGGATAGAGCCCTATTTCATTGAAAATCGTAAGTGTACGAACACTTTTGGGAGCCACTGTATATATGCATGCAATACAGGCTCGTTAATCGACATTCCGTTAAGCCATCGATACTGAATTAATTAAAAGTCACAAATACAACCAGCGGGAGTAGTCTCCCCTAAACTTTCTCGTACACTTTCTAAGTGGAGATTCGTCAAAATCTCGAGTTCGAATTTTTTTGACGATTACAATACTTTCTCTTTGTATACTTCGTATACGAGAAAGTTAAACAAACAAACAAACCTGAAATCAAATATGTGTTGCCACGTTTCAAAAAAATATTACTTTGAAGCAGGTGCGATAAAATAGGCAATGCAATGAATACTAAAGCGAAAATTCTGCTTTGGAATTGAATTCCTAAGAAAACAATTTATACTACCACAACCGTAACAATTGCAAAAGCGCGTAAATAAAAGATTTGCTGAAATTAATTGTAAATAAAATTTACAACAATAACAGATTGCTACCAGTACGCATGCGCATGAGAATCGGATTAAAAGAAATTGAATATGCAATTTGAACGCCTCTTTTTGACGGATTTGGCCCAAAATTTTATACGGACCTACATTCATGACGATAAAATTGTGTACCGAATTTATCCATCTAGCTATTCAAGTTTTTGAGTTATAGTGTTCACATGACTTCGGACATACAGACAGACTTCCCGCTGACGGATTTTGTCCAAAATTTGATAGATACCTACAAATTATGTTTAAAGACCACATACCAAATTTCATCCCCGTAGCTCTAATAGTTTTCGAGTTATCGTGTTCACAGACAGACGCACAGACATACAGACAGACATGATTCCAAACTTGTGTTTTTCGGACTCAGGGAGGTCTAAAACGTGGAGATTCGTCAAAATCTCGAGTTCGAATTTTTTGACGATTACAATACTTTCTCTTTGTATACTTCGTATACGAGAAAGTAAAAATGTACTTTGTAGTTTTCCCTAACGTTTGGACAGTCGATTGTTCTTCGTTAATTGTAGGTTGTTAAGGTCAATTATTGTTTCTAGAGGCTTAAAGCCGATTTGATTGCTGTGATAGTAAATGTCAATGTTAATATTTCGCAGATTTTTTGCATAGTTTTATGCATACCAAATTTTAGTTATCTAGTCTGTTGTTTTTGTGATATCGCATTCACATGCACACGAACGGAAAAGCATACAGACAATCTACCCTTCGACGGATGAAGTTTAGAATTACACTCAGATCTCCAGTTTTGGTGTTAATATTATGCAGTAAAATTTGTGCTTTTTGCTTGTTGCATTTTTGAGTTATCGCGTTCACATACGCAAAGATAGACAGAAGTCAATCCGTCGAGAATTTGGTCCAAATTTTGATACAGATCTACAATTCTAGTAATAAATAATATGCTAAATTTCATGTATCTAGCTTGTTGCGGGTTTGAGTTATCATGTTCACATACGTGCGAACAGTTAGAAAATTTCCCGTTCGTCTAAAATTTGACAGAAATTTATAACTTTGGGTTGAGAGCACATACCGAAATTAATTTTCTAAACTCGTCCAATTTTTGAGTTATCGTGCCCAGAGACAGACAAACAGACATAATTCCAAAAATTTGTTTCCCGGACTCTGGGATGTCTGAAAAGTGGAGATTTATTAAATTTCGAGGTCGAATGTTTTGACAATTACTGTATTTTCTCTGTATATTTTGTGTACGATAAAGGAATAAAACCAAACATAACTAAATCTGTATTAACAAACAAGTATAAACAAACAACTATTAGAATTTTGATTTTGATGCAGGAAAAAAATTCCAAAAATTTCTCTCTGGTCATAAATTTTTCACTATATATGAGAAAGTAGAAAAGAAAACAAAAGAGTACAGTTGAAAATATTTTTATTCTGACCAATTAGAAATACGATTCAAGACATTATCACTAGCTTTCTGTGAACCTTAGTTCAAAATTAGGAGATCAGTTCCAATACAGTCCTCGTGTTGCTTCAAAATGTCGCGTAAATATAAATAAACTAAACTATAAACCTTATTTTCAATTGGAGAATAAAATGGGTTGTAGGTTCAAAAAATGAAATGCAATCTTTCATAGTTGCTTAATTATTCACGCGCCAATAATAAACCAAGTTTTATAATCAATACCACAACAAAAAACCGCATGGCACTTCATGCGAGAGCAAGCAAACGGGGTGGCTACTTTGTAGGAAATGCTCGACTAATTGCTCAGTCTTCCGTGAAATGCTGTCGCAGGACTTGCTTCACTATTAATCCCATGTGAGAGAATGTTCCATCCTGCATAAACAGTCTTGTCGAGACATCTACATTGTCGCAGTTGTGGAAAAACGAAACTGAGTAGCATTTGCCTGCATCTCAGTGTAGTGACAGACCAAGTCATTGGTCCTATTGGTTTATATTCTTTGATAAAGAACTGCTCAGTTATGAAAATAGGAAGTAAAACGTTATCCTGCTCACTGTTATTTTGATAAGTGCTAAGGAATAAACTGCATTAGAGTTGTTAGTTATCCCGACTCCAACTTTATGTAATGAAAGTATCACTGAAATAAAAAAAAGGGAGTTAATTTGCTACAAAGAGTTCCTTTGCTACTGCAAGAAGTCAACCTGAAAGGTTAACAGGGCTAAATAAATAAGCTGTAAATCTATGTGGGCTACAAATAATAATTACTTTTTATAGAAACGTTGGTTTATTATAAAAGTACAGCATGAAAAAAGAGCAAGTACAATGAATAAATCTTGAGATATATAGAAATCTCCAGAATAAATGTTGTTCGCAGTGATAACTTTCAAAACTGATACAAAGTTAATGCAAGCAATTCGAAATCTTTCAAGATACTACTTACTATCTTTCATAAGCACAAATGATGGCTCACACTGATAAGTACTTTGAAAGTACTTATCAGTGTGAGCCACCATTATATCCATGTTTGAAATATGGATATAATTTCATATGCGAATTTTCTTGTGTTTTCATACCGAGCTATTGATTAAAAAGATTCAAGCCCTTATACTATTATATTATTAGATGTATAAAAAGATTCAAGCAATTATACTATTAGATGTATAAAGATTCAAGCTCTCCATTTTCACAAATTTGACATAAAATCGAAATCATACATTTATTATTTATTTAACATTATTTTTTTTGTCTATGATTCAATACTGATTCCAGATTATATTAAAAAAATCCCGAATCTGTAAATCTTGTTTCGAATTTAGTTTCAAAAGTTTTAAAAAATTGAAAGATTGATTTTGAAACGATTATGCTTTATTTTTAACTTGGTTAAAATTATTACAAATGCGGGAAACATTGTACTTAAGATCTGAAACTTTTAAAAAAGACTTGTTATTTTAGTCTGCAAACGAACGCTGTTCCTTACCTGAGAATTAATTATCCCTGATTAAAACCAAAAATGTCTTCCATCATTTTTTTTTGTTTATGCAAACGGAGGTCTTCGTATTAAAATTTGTACTAGCTCGAGTTTCCCAAATAGTACCACCCAATTTCGAATATAAATTAAATAGATTAAATTAGCTCGAATACACATTAAAGTTTTTGCTTTAAAGAAAATGCTCATGTCTTAAAGAAGACGAAATTTGGATTTCCTAATGTTAAATGTAAGTTTTCTTTCTTATGTATGTATCTGAAGATTAAGTTGATAAAAATCAGCATTTTTTTACATTAAATTATGGCATAACATAAAATCTATGCCTTTTTTCCCAAATGTTTTCAAATTTTAATTATTTTTGGATTTATATTTTAAAAGTATTTAATAGAAACACTACAAAATTTGATGATAACGCATTACGCAACCATTGAAACACCGGCGTGCAAAATTTCAGCAACTTTCATTCAGTAGTTTTGAAGATATGCAACGAAATTCAAAAGCGGTTAGAATACCGACATTTTTATTCTCTCTAGGAGTTACCTAAAAGTATCATGAATTAGTTGGGAGAAAAACATTGCTCAAATGAAACTGAAAATAAAATATGTCTTTGGATGTTATTCAAAATTAATTATTCAGTATTATTATAACACTAGAAGATTTGTGCCCGTCTAAGACGGGCTTTTTGGTTGCCAACAATATCTCAGATCTGATTGTCACAGATTTACTAACGAAAGTTGCTGAAGAAAATCTCATGCAGATTGCCAGAGTGCTTACGAAATAAAAAAAAAGCATGAAAAACAGAACTGATGAATCAATTGACACTAACTTTCGTTCTGTCGGAGTATAAATAATGCAAAATCCAGTAACAGAAATATATATAAAAAAATTTTAAATTGATGAATGCAAATCTTTAAGTAAAAGGAGCCTTTCAGTGAAAGAACTGTTAAGTAAAAAATATAAAATATACAAATATTCATTTCAAAATTAAGTACGAAAAAGAAAGAAACCTTTTAACAGAAACTAAACTATTCTAAATAGTTCTGCGATCTTGAATTAAATAAAAAGAAAGGAAATGAACGATACATCATAATTCAACAAACAGATCTCCCAGAAGTGGAAAAATAAATTAATTCTATTACAACTTCTATTTAGTTCTAGAGTATGTACAGAAAAATAATATTAATTCTAATTAGTTCCGCATAGATGAATCAACATAAAATAAAAAAGAAAGGAGGCTGCTCAACTCCGAGATAATGTATGTTTATTCCCTGTGTATGCTAATTTGTAGACGTAGACACAGCGTCTGACAAACTGCTAAACTCGACTAAAGAAACACCTGTCAAATAGCAATAACTTCAGTAGGATACTTTGAAGATCCTATAATTTAGCAAAAGGATTCAGTGTTTCCAAGCACTCAGAGAAAAGAAATACACAAAATAAACAAAAAAAAGCTGAAAAGTTGATATTAAATAATCTCAGAATAAAAAAAGTATCCCGAATTTATAGACAGACCGTCTGCTCTGAATCTCTTTGGCTCGTAGCGAAACCAAACCACGTGACCGTCATAGATTTCGCTGACTTTTTATATAAGAGATTATTTTTCAACACAGTGTTAACCTTCTGACTCTGTATCCCGCGATTTCCACGGGTAGAAAGTAAGTGTATTTTCTGCTGCATCCTGCGATTTTCGCAAGCTAATGTGTTTACTTAGTACTTTTATGGCGTTGGATCTTATTATACTAATAGAGCTAATACCTTATAAATAGCAATTCGCTAGTTCAACGGTACTTGAACATGTTTCCAAACGTTGCTTCTAAATAGTGACTTAAAAAATCGTCAATCAGAGGGTTAATACTAAATATAGAGAAAAAGTGGTGTCTAAATCACAGATTGTTTTAGTATTATCAATTTGAAAAATTGAAAAATACCGCAGAGTTGTGCAGCAGAACGTTAAACACCTTATTATTAGAAGTCTTAAACCAAGAAAGGCTTAAAAATCTTGTTATGTGGTAGTCATGACTGAAGCGAATTCATCCTGAAGTGACAGACAGACTCAGTTGCATTGTAGTACTTGAGGGATCCAGGAATAGGTCGGATCCCAATTCCACAGAGAATATTCGAGTTGCGGCATGGAGTTTGATTAGAAGATATATAAATATCCAGGGCCGGCCCGAACAAAAGCGGGGCCTAGTGCAAAGCTGACTTGCGGGGCCTTGATACAGATTTCATATACCAAATTAATTTATCGCATTTTTCTACTTATTACATGGTACAATTTGGTATCGTAAGACTGAAGGATATATAAATACATTTAAACTAATGCAATTTTTAAAAAATTAGTCTTGACAGGGTTAAGTAAATATTGTAATATTCGTAATATTGTGATCCTCGAAGGCAAAAATCGACGCCAACTTTTGACTTCATAATGATTTCAATACAATCAACTTCCATTTTGCAAAATCATTCAGTGATGCGGGGCCTTCAGAAACGAGGGGCCGTGTGCGTTCGCACTGTTGCTGACCCCCTCCGTCCGGCCCTGCAAATATCATATGCGTCCTTGTAGTTTAAGAAGTTCATTCTGTGACGCAGGTTATAAGAAGAAGCGGTGATTATTCATCTTATTAAACAGAAAAATATTAATTTTTAAATGAATCTTGTATATTATATGTATAATTTAATCCATGGTTTTCTTAATTTCCTTTATATAAATACAAATGAAAACAAAAATATGTGGTCTTGGTTCATATTTTGACACATATTCCTATTTACATTTTTTAAACAACAGCCGAACGGTTTAGCGCAATATTATCGAATCAACTAAGAATAATCATAAGAATAATCTATTTTCTACATCCAAATATATTGAGAAAATTGCTAAATATTTTTTTCTCTTAATCAATGAGATTTTCATTAGTATTGATTGAGACTTTGATTAGTATTGCCCATATGCATGCAGAACAATGGTGTAGTTGCAAATTAAGCAGCACCGGGACGTTCTAATCTGTGTGGCAAAAATCGCTCTGTTTTTAAGGAGGTTTTTGTAAATTTTTTTACTTATTTTTCCTAAAATAATAATAATAATTTTAAAAAACCAGTGCCAAAACGGCGTTCAGGTGTGTTCCGGCTCCACTACATCCTTGATGCAGAAGCTGTTAAAGCTGACATTCGTGCTATGTGTAGATGTGGCCGTAAAGGTGGTGGAGATAGAAGGGAATGCTTTATAAAAATGATAGTTTGTAACTTTTTTGAAGTACTGTTGTAAAATTCTTGCAACACTTTGCTTTTTGATTCAATCACTCCTCTGTTCTAAATTATCAATTGATCGTTAATTACTTGTAAATTAATTTCTTTCTATTGAAAATGTTTGGATTAGACTATGAATGTATTAGTAGAGTTCTTGATGAAAGGCGACATTTAAAGAGATAACAAGCCATTAATTGATAAACGAAGAGTGCTAGCAGACGAAACTAATTATATAAGCTCAAAAATAGAACTCAACGATGTCTTGCGAAATTTTGCATCAAAGTGAAAACACTGAAACACTTTGGTTACCATGTACTTATCTTGATTCAAGCAAAGAATTGAGAGGGTTGAAAGAATTTTTTTCTGGAAGTGTTTTTTTCCTCTTTTTTGTGACAGGATCCATTTCTTTTTATCGAAGAATTCAAAATTTTTTTTGTTAGCGAGCAAGAAAGTTTATAGAAAAATGCTTCGTGAAAAAAGAAACTTTTTTATACCATATTGGATCCGATAACCTTCCAAGGGATCTGCGAATTATCGAGCTACAGTGCTCATTTAACTATTATAAGTGTAGGAACTTAACAAAAATAATAATATAAGGCAATTTAATTTATAGGCAGGCAAAGTCTTCTTTTCATCGAATCAGGGCACTAAATGGAATTTTTTTGCTCTTATACTTTAACTACAATCGGTTTTAGACATAATCTGCCATGGTGATTATGTCTAACATTGACTAGAAGGTGAATATGTTCATATTTTGCATTTAATATAAAAAGAAGACAATTCAAGATTAAACTGATCAGTAGGTTTCCGATGGAAACCATTTTGAAACTAACCGCTGTAAGAAAA
Source organism: Araneus ventricosus (assembly GCA_013235015.1). Classification (NCBI taxonomy): domain Eukaryota; kingdom Metazoa; phylum Arthropoda; class Arachnida; order Araneae; family Araneidae; genus Araneus; species Araneus ventricosus. The sequence goes on along the minus strand of BGPR01004551.1, from coordinate 34,649 downwards.
CTTAAAGTGAAAGTTGCAATTATCTTAACAAACAATTCTGCGAAAATAATGCTTCACAGACAAAATTCGTGTTATGAAAAATTAAAGAAATTGCAATGAATTAGTTTTTTTGCCTGTTTGTAACCAAAAATTTCAGTTGTATACACATTTCACCAACTTTTGATAATTCTGTTTTTGCCTCGTATTTCCTAATAAAATACCCTTGATGACATATCTAGACGTCATAAGCTTTCAAATGTAATAAAAATTGTTGAAATCCGTCAGGTGGTTGTGGCTGGCGAACTGTCTGAAGGTTTTACCATATTATTTTAAATATATAGATAAGAAATAAATGTAAAATTTGTCACCACAATAGAAATCTACGGAAGATCAGAACACGTCTTAGATTATTCTTAACTTCTGATCTACTAACTAATTTCCTAACTTGGAACGACTTTTTTTGACGAACTTACTTTGAATTGAGTTTAGTTGTAAATTTCCTTAACAGGGCAGGATTAAATCTTGCAGGGGCTTTTAGGCAATGTTAGTTTCGGGGGCCCCTTTACCTTCCCAAACTTCAAAGAAAGATATTTTTTATTGATTTTAAATTTATCTCCATACATCCAAGTTTTGAAGTAACACTTTAATGACAAACAGAAATAGCAAAACATTTAAACTCACCATCAAGATAGTTGGTTTTATTATAAAAAAATTTAAATCACTTATAGAAAATTTAAATTTAAAACTAATGTTAAACACAAATTTAACATATAAAAATTTGCAAAACATTGTTGACAGGATCTAAATATTCTAATTCAAACATTTCTAGAGTTGTTGACTCGTGAATTAGTCAGCCAACTGCGAAAACAGTTGTACCACAATGATCTGTAAATAAATTTAAAAACATGAAATAAATCCTAAGAATAACGTTCTGAAATTTAAGCAATAATTAATTATAATTTGAACATGTTTCAGTACATGAATCTAGTAAATCAAATGTCAACCCAAAATTAGGTTACCTTGAAAATACCACCTAGGGGTCCCCAAAAGTTGTGGTGCCCATAGGCAGTTGCCTACTTTGCCTATTTAGTAATCCGGCCCTGCTCCTAAACAGGAATATTTGAGAGAAGAAAAGTTCAGTTCTCAAATCAATTAAGAAAAAAAGAGTTCAGTTCTCAAATTAATTAAAAGAAAAAGAGTTCAGTTCTCAAATCAATTAAGAGAAAAAGAATTCTCAATCAAAGAGTTCAGAAATCTTGAAGAGAAAGAGAAGTTCAGCTTAATAAAGGACATAGAACGCTGGATAAAAATATGCCGAAAAATGTATAAAAATTTAGTTTTGTTTTTTAAATGCGAACATATTGTTGCACAAAATCTTCCCGTGGGTGTATGGTGTAAACAGTCTAACACGCAGGATAATAGAGAATGAAGGTTTATTTACAAATATGCAGGAAAACACGTAGCACAGGTACAGGAAACAATAGTCCTTGGACAGATTACCAATGTAAATAGACAACAATTCACCGGTAATGACAGTTCAGCACTTTAATATCCAACAGCACAAACAGTCAGCAAATAACTAGTAACGACAATAACAGCTCAGCTCACCAGCTGATTAGCTCACACAGCGGATAGAACTCCGAAGACTTTCACAATGGATCAACACTCCTACCGCTCGGCGTCTAACAGCTTACTAGCTCGCACAGCGTATAGAACTCAAGAGACGTTCGCGCTCCAAGGCGATCCTAGTCGAACAACAATCACCGTGATCCAAACGCGGTCTTATATACTCTCTCCGCGGTCTTATATAGGCCGTGACGTCACATAGAATTTTCATGAAAATCCTAGATCTCGGCCCCTAATAGAAATATCGAGAAAAGGGTTGCATTTTCGAGAATAATCTATTTGTCGCCAAGGTCGCCAAATTTGTCGCCAAGTCGCCAAAATGGTCGCCAAGTTTGTCGCCAAGGTCATGCGTGCCACGAGAGTCGCTGAGGTCACTCCATGCTTCACCTTGTAAAACCCTCTTCCCAACCATAAGACCTGTATTGCTGGGAAGCGACTTTCCATGACTGTAACAATATGTCTTTTAATACATTGTAAGAAAATTTGCAAATTACATACATATTTTGTACGTTTTTTAAAAATTAATATCTTTGATAGTTTAATTTTACCCCAAAAATTAAATATGCATAATTGTTTTTAGTAACAAAAATGATTTTTATTGCAATGAAATTTCAATAAAAGTTGAATGAAAATTTTTGCTTGCGATATGTATTTCTGTATATCAAATTTCGATATGCCGAATTTCTCTCCAGGAACCTCCAAGTTTGATATATAGAGGTTCAATTGTATTATTAAAAAAACTCTTGACAAGTAAAATTTCATATCATGTGTTTATAATTAATCTTACTTTTTTTATTCTTAATATTGAACTACTCCTCGTACATTATAAGTAACATTTGTTAGGTGAATTGATATTATTATATAGCATAATGCAACAAAATTTCGATTGTTCTTCCTGACTACGTTCGTTTTATTAGTTAAATATACAAAAAAATCTCACAATTTAAGATAAAACAAGAGCAGATGCATTTCATTATTATGTACTTTGTATCATGTAAAGGAATTTGATTGGGATATGAAATTGGTTACCTTATATTAGCCGCACAGACTTACTGTAAAATATGTTATAAATCATATACCTCATTAATATTTATATATTAAATGGGCTGTTATTCCCCGCGTTTCTCGGGATTATAATACTTTGATGTGTAATATTTTTGATGTAAAAACTACTTTTGCATAGAAAATTATAATGCCCAAAATTCTTTTATCGTCTGAAACGTTTTATAATTAAAAGGAGAATATCAAATGAACCAGATGGTTTTGAAAACCGTCGATAGCTAATTTTCTCCTTAAGTTATTAATATTTGTTACAGTGGGGTAAAACAGGGTAGCTAAGGTTCGGAGGCCTTTTTCAGCTAAAATATTCGACATAGAACTTATCAAATTTTATTAAAATATTCATTGTTTATCGGAGTACAATATATCTTTCCAGAAATGTCACAGTTTAATTACTTTTTTTTAATAAATGATTTTTTATAAAAAAATCAAACTATCCGGCTTTACCCCACTAGTGGTATAAAACCGGGTACATATGTTAACGTTATGGGGAATTAGGAAAACTCGATTTTCAATGGTAAAGTTGCAATAATTTTTACTTTAAATGACAATTTAAGAATATTAGTTACAAAATTCACATGTCAAGCAGTTGCCTTCTTCCTCCGTGCCACTACAGCTTTCGTGGGCACAGCTAAGACAATTTTTAGATTGGATTAACCCTTATTATTTATTTAAATTAGAAAATACATCATTAAAATATAAACAATCAACGTCTGATGTGTTTTTATAGTCTTAATCGGAGGAATTGTCAATACTGACAGTCCTGGCCTTAAGCCACTTGGAGTACCCGTTTTTACCCCCAATGCAGAGGTTATAAAAAATGAAATAGAACCGCGCAATTATTGGAGTAATTTCTTATTTTTTGATAGGGTATAAATCCTTGGTAAACGTATAATAAGCTGGATTAAAAATAGTTTTTATAACTGTAATGATTTTTAAGGAAGGATAGTTTAAAACCAAACGAACATTAGAGAGCTGACGTCTTAAAACAAATAAACCTTCCCAGATGCAGAGAATTCAACAGCTACAACATGCCACTATGATTTTTCCTTTTTTTGACTAGTCGAGTGTAATTCATTATCTGTCTGCTAGATAGGAAAAATAATAGCGCCAGAATCAAGGGTACCCAGTTTTACCTCACTCTCTTCTACTTCAAATTTTTTCATAAATCTTATGGTATAAAAATGGTTTTAGCGATTGTTTTGGGACAATTAATTATATAGTAAACTTTTCATTAATAAAAAGCGTGAAAATAAACTAGATAAATAGTTGTTCCTGCATAAATTATGAATCGTCTGATTTTTAACTTTTCTTTTATTCTTCGTCCAGAATTCTGTTAATGTGTTCTAACAACAGTTTTGCGCATATATTCTTGTTCTTCACTTACAAAAAATTGTTATAAATTGTGAATTTTAAGCACAATTTAATTTTTGAAAAATTATTATAATGAGGGCAGCGAATTAAACGGAAATGAAACTTGCGTCATTTTTTTTACTTTTAAACTTTAATATGGTGTAAAATAGTTTTTGTGAGATAATATTTTCGAAAAATATCACGGAAAGCTCCAAAATCTTGCTTAATTTCTAATTAACTGAAATTTTAATTAACCTTTGGGCTTTTAAAAGTTGGCAGGGGTCTTTCTCTTCTTATATAAAATATTTATAAAAATAAACAAAAATATCAGGAAATAAAGGTAAATTATTTCAAAGTCTAACAGTTGCCTAGCAACTGAGTGTCTATGAATTTGCTTTATTATAAAATTGTCTGCATGTTATCAATTATTTATTAAATTTTGAAAAATTAATAAAAACTGAAGGAAAAATTTCACAGATATAAAATTGATTCCATTTTAAAGGTAAAATTTTGAACTTTAAGATAAAAAATATTTTTTGTGGGACAGTTTGCTTCGAAGTTACTGCGGAAAAACGGTTTCGGTTAATTTCTAATCAACTGACTGTTTAGTTAACTTTTGCACTTTGAAATGTTCAGAGGTATCTTTCTATCTATCCCTTGTCTTAATAATTAAGTGCGAAAAGTTTGCTTGAAATCAGTGCAGTGGTTTAGGAGGAGATGTGGAACATGCAAACATACTTACATACAATGACTTTTATTAATATTAAGATTTTTTTTACAGTTATTTAATGTCTTATGACTTTTCAAAAAACTTGAGTTTTGTAGTTGCTAAACTCAATGATTTAATGATTTATTCTTTTTGTATGGATAACTATAACGTAAGATCAGTATGCCTGAAAAGTAGTACTAGTTTTATCATAAAAATACCAGATGGAGTTATTTTATTTTAATCCTTTGAGATAATCCTGCTATGCTTAATATTTAAGTTTAATGGGCCTGACGTAGCATACTTCCTTATTCGTCAGTAATGTGAAGACAATTTATACAAAAAAAGTCTTTTAAAACACCCCATTCATTATCCGTTTAAGTAGCTACAAAATACTTATTGTTAAAGAAAAAATTTATCTTAGATTGCTTTTCTAGATTGGTATTCGGGTACGGGACAAAAGTTTTCACACACTTTTCATATTGTTCTCCGCCATTCATCCGTAAGGAAATGTAGTTAGTATTTTCTTAACTGCATTGTACTATATTAAAGAGTTGACTCTTAAAAATCCATTTTAACCTTTCGAAAACAGACTGAAATCATAGTTACTACCTGAGCCGGATTAAACCCTCTAGCCGCTCTAAGATAATGCAAGTCTTATGGCCTCTTTTCCCTTCCTCTATTTCCAAAACCAGATGTTTTTTGTATTATTTTAATTTAATCTCTTTATAAGCAGTTGTAAGTAACAATTTTGGATAAACTGAAATAACAAAACATTTAATTGTGGCTGATATTCAAGAGAGTTGATTTCCGTATATCATGTAAAAAAAATGCAAAATTAAAATTTAAAAGTAATTTCATATAAAATGTTAAAAAAATGACAAACTTTTTTAACGCAATCTAAATACTATTTAATTATGGGATAGGACTTTAATTTTTTTAATTATAAAGGAATATATTATTTTAGAAATATAAAACATGATACAAAACTTGCAGAACGTAATTAATTCGGAGTGTTATTAGAAAAATGTTCCAAATTTAAACGATACTTGATTTTAATATGAATATGTTCAAGTTCACGGACTTTGTAAATTAAATGAAAGCACAAAATTAAATTACTTTGAAAGTACTTAAGTACTCGTAGTAAGTAAAGAAAGATTTCATATTTTGAAAGCACTGCAAAAAAAAAAAAAAATTATTGGGAGCCTCCAATTTTGCGCTGCCCCTAGGCAGTTGCCTACTTTACCTATTTACCAATCCGGCCCTGGTTACTACTACTGTGAAATACTGTAGAGATTAATTAAAATCGCAGTAGAGATCAGAAGCTGAATGATCATTATCCATGTCGACGTCCGGTCACATGACGTCGCACGTGCACAGTAATTGCTTCAGAACCTTTGGTGAGAAGTTTTGAGGCACCCGGCTTACAGTCCAGATCTCCTTTTCTGATTATTAGTACGTTTTAAAATGTTTAAAGGAATTTTCCAAAGGATTGAGATTTTGTGACAATCAGGCGAGCCAATAAACGGTAGCTGAATTTCTCAGAGGACGGAAGGCTAAAAGAAAATAAGAATATTCAGACTTTAATGTGCTTATATGATAAATGCCTAATGCGATAATGCTTTAGTGGAAAAAGAATCCAAGGTATGTATTCTTGAATTATTAGAAATTTGTTTAAATAACTCTACTAGTTCTTATTTTAAAATCAAGCGAGTTCAACTTTTCAGAAATCATCACTCGCTTTATGGCAAACAGCATTTGTGATACTGAATGGGCTTAAACATTGTTTATTTTCACCATACATAAAGAATGTTTACTTACTTAATTCGAGAAATTAGTGCTTTAAGATTAATTACTTTTATAACAAACTATTAAGTAAATTATTTTTTAAAAGCGATAAAATTCGACAGGAACAAGGAATATTTTATTCTCATTCTTTCTCATTCGATAAAAAGCATTAAATGCGGATTTAATTTCTTTATAGAAAATTATAATGAAGAAATTGAAAATTTTGGAAAATATATTTTTAACATAGAAATATTTTTGTAGATGGGTCAGCTTGCTGAAAATGTTTCTCAAAAGGCGAAACGCATCCTTCACAATTGTACCACACAACCTTTTTATTGCTTCCGAATAATGCAGCATTAAAAGCAAAGAAATCTGATCACGATCAGTAGCAAATTTTAATTGAAAAATTATATGGAGCTTATTTATTCTAAATTTTCTTAAATATTCTGTATTCTTCGAGCTTAAGATTTAAAAGTTTTCAAAAAGAATTTTGGAACGCATCTGGCATCTACATACTACAGTAAAGATTAACTTTCACGTGAACCGGTATGGTCTTAATTTATAAATCAACTGTTGTAAATGTGTTTAACTCTTCATTTCAGCTTACTGGATTTCATAAATGAAAAAAAATCCCTCTTCTACTCTAATTCGCAAGATGGTCGAATTTCCTTGTTTTCATTAGGCAGGATGTTTTTCGTTTTCAAGCGATGAGAAACTCTGTTAATACATAAGTTGATACAACTGAGTTCTGTTAAATGAAATTCGAAGACAAATTAATCTTTAAACCTTAGATTCACTTGATTTTTCTCTCGAAAAAAGTGGGAATTTAGATTCCTCACGAAATATTTTAGTGTTTGTCTGCATTCAAAGTAACGTAGAAAACTTCCTTACCATACAGGGCCAGTGCAAAGTTTGATCGCGCATCACCAGATGTCTCTTGCATCGTGGATGCCGATGCAGACCTTCATTCTTTCTCAGCCATCACACCAATCCACTTCCCGAGGTCTGCGTCCAAACGATCTCTCGCATATTTGAAGGACCCCGCTCCCCCCTTTAGAAGGAGGGGGTTGATCTTCCTCTCTCACGTGACATGAGGTTCCGGAATTCAGCACCTTCGAACGCATGCACGACCGAACGTCTCTCTGAAAACGTGAGTACCGTTATTCCTTTTTAGAGCAGCGCACCTGTGCATTTTAATATTCTTAAAAAGGAAGCGAATTTATATGATGGTTGCTGCTGCATTATGGCAGCAATTTTGCTTAAAATGTTTCACTTTCTTTGGATGTTTTCTTTTTAAAGCAATACAGAAACTTCTTATCACTGTAAAAAAATAAATTGCTGTTAAACAAGCGCAAGAACATGCATCCTTGTTTAATGCTTAACCATATTTTCTAACTCATCTCTTTCTTTTTATCTTTAAATATGACCCGTGTAATTTTTATACAATCGACCGTGTTTATAAAAGAAGTGCTTAGAAGTAATATCTTTTGGCCGATCAAAATTTTTGAAAAATTGTATATTTTAATAATTTTTTTATATGCATTATCAATTATAAACACAAAAAACACCAAAAAGTTTCTTATAAATATAATATTTTTTGAGAAATATGGGAATTTGTAGCAAATTTTAAAGAAATTTAGCCAACACGGTTAACACTCAACACCAAATTGTAATGCAGGAATTCTAATTTTTTTTGCACACAAGTTATAGAGGACAATGATCTATGACATAACTAAAATCTAAGAAAAAAAAATCGAAATGCAAATAAATTAGGGGTAGAATTATGCGTAAATATGCATTTCTCCATTAATTCACAACTTAAGTTTTCTAAAAACACATGTAAATTAAAAAGTCATGAACAACAAATATTTTAATTCATGTCCTTGCTTATACTATTTTAAACATGTGCTGAAAATTTCAAGTGAATATCTCAATTAGATTTTGAGATATCATGTCAATGGTGGGGAAATTTTATGAAAAACTAAGTTCTGAGAAAACTGCACTTAAAGATTTCCTTCCGGTTGGTTTTCCTTCAGACAAAGTATTTTAAAATCGTTATAACTTTTTTCTAATTCACTTAGAAAAAAAATGTAAACGGATTTGGAAAGACGAAAGTCTGGAGTACAAGAAAAAGTCAAAAAATAATTTTCGCCAAAGTGGTCGAAAATCAGTGTTTTCAACGTAGGTCACAACCTTTTAAACTAAAGAATGTGGGCAGAAATGAATTTATGTACGAATGTTCAGATTCGACAATGTTTGAGCATGAGGTTTGCAGATTATTTTTAAAAAAAGATTTCTTTAAAAATAAATTCGAGCTAAGGATTTAGAACTTTTCAATAATTGCTTAATTATTAAAAATGTTATACTTTAGATGATATGCTCTGCTATTATCAATGATATAGTTCTATATTATTCAAACTTAACATTTTTTCAAGGTTTAATCCAATGCAGACATTTTAAAGATTAATGATATTTTCCAATGAATAACTCGAATTATAAAAAAAGTCAAGCCATTACAACAATCACAGGTTTGTATTAGTACAAAATAGTTATTGAAAATAAGACGCATTTCTGTTTTGAATTACTTCTTTGTTGTAATTTAGCAAATTAAAAAAATGTTTGAATAATTTAAAAATAATTGTAATGTTTGGATAAAATTTTAAAAAGCTTCATAAATAAAGGAAATAAAAAGCCAACTTGATGAGCAAATAAGCAAGATAGAAAAAGCTGTAGTGAGTGCCTTATCCGTGCCTTACTTTAATATTACATTCTTTTTGCACTTTTATTTGACTTCTGATTCTCTCTGATATATAGATGGTTACTGCTGTTTCATTTTTTAGAGCTTTAACTTTATCATCAAGTATCTGACAATTATTCATTAAACTTAAATGACAGTTGAAAAGTGATAAAGTAATAAAAAAATAAAAAAAAACTGTGCAGGTTTTATCTATTTGAATTGGTTGTTTGAGATGTTTATACTATTGTTTCATAATATTTCATAGAAAAAAGTTACGAGCACATATATTTCACAAATCATTTTTAATTTGTTTATAATTTTGAAATCTATTTTCAATTCTTTTAATGGTAACTTATATAACTCAATTTATTTTCATACTTCTGGGAATCTTGAAAAAAATTGCTATAAAAGCAGTTCGCTTTTGAATCAATGACATTCCTGTGTCTCTCATGAATAAAGAAGAAATTATAACGATAAGCACCGAGATTATTGCCGAATAGTTTACAATTGCGAAGTGATCAATCCTCATGGTGATGAAATTTTGTTTTCTGAAAATTAGTATTGAAAACACTTAGCAGTTTCAGTTTACACCTGCATCCTGAATCTTAAATTACAGTGCAGTGGTTGGTTTCTTATCAGATGAACCTCTTAATATTAAACGTTTGTTTGCCTTAAGATTTTTATGTAATCGATTGTAATTAAACACCTTTAAAGAACTTATATATAAATATATGCAATGAAATTACTACAAAAATTTTGCTTTACAAATATTTTAATGAATGAACAAATAATCATTTTAAAAGAATAATGAACATAGTATTAATTTTAGAATATATTAATGATTTAATATAATTAAATTTTATCCTAGATCCAAGTTAATTCATAAGAATTATGTTACAAAAATTATAAAAAAAATTGTAGATCAAACTGATATATTAAAGGTATTTTCCGAAACTTTCTTGCTCAGTGAAAAAGTCTGACGCTAAAAATTTCATTTCATTGCAGTTGCAGTTGCCCGAAAAATTACAAGGGGCAACACACTTTCTAGCGCGATCACCAAAACGCCAGTGATACCAATTTATAATCATAAGGACATATTAGAGGTTCTAACTTAATATGTCCCGAACAATGGACATTATTTTTTATGTGAAAAAAACTAAAAATATCTTTAATCATTGCAAAACGATAGTAATCTGCTTTAATAGTCGACAGAAATATTTTCATTTCTTTCAATACATGTCTGTATTCACCAGTTTACATGGAGTTTAAAATTTTCTTGAATACATTTCGTAAATTTAAAGCAATATGGCGTTTTATGTTATGGTTATCAGCCTGAATAAAAGTGAAGAAATTTGAAATAATGTAGAGATAATAAAAATGGAAGCTTGACTTCACTTTTACTTTCGGTGCCTGTCTTATTTCTAGTTCCTTAAATTACATTTGAAATTATTATAACTTAAAAGAACAAAGAGTCTCTGAAAGATGGAATGAAGAATTATAATTGTTACGCACTATTCACCTTTGTAATAAAAATAAATATTAAACACAGTTTTACTTCTTCTAGAAAGCAATGTATCATATGAGACTTTTTTTCCAAATATGAAACTTTCAAAATGAATGCACTTACATTTAGTAATGGCGCGTTTTTCTAAATTTGCACAATAATTTCTTTAAAAGAATTCGATTTCATTTCTAAAAAAAATCTAAGCCGTTTTCTTTTTTTTCCTTGGTTTTTTTTTGTTAAAAAAATTATTCGAAACATATATTTAGTTTTGTCGAATTGAACGGAGTGACCGATAATTTGTTCTAATCTAAAGAAAGCGAATGTTATTTCTTTTATGCATAAGATAGTGTGCAGGTCGATTTAGGAAAACTTTACTTTAAGAGTTCCTTTCCTCACCCTGCATTACGCAACTTGAGAGTTATGAGTCATCGCAAAAGTTCTTTCTGCGTGTAACTCCGACAGTTCAAGCCACAATTAGTCCTAGGGCATGGGTGTTATCAAGAGGAATGATTTGCTTCCTATTTAGCAAATCCGAGGTTGTGAAGGCCACAATCTGTGATTGATATCCCCGCTTCTGGAACGATACGTCACTCGGGGAGAATTCATACGTTTTCTGGACACGTCGTTTTTCGTTTGGTTGGACTGGCTGTTTTATATTTGTTCCAATGAAGATATTTTGTTGTTCACTCTGAGGTGTTGAAGTTCTTATATGTTTGGTGATTATTAAATATTTTATTATAGCTATATCTGAAAATTTCCACTCAGGTGTTTGAAGAAGAGTATGCTCCTAAAGTGTTTCAGACTTAGTTATTCCTTTGTGGAAATATATTACTTTTGAAAAAGCGCATAAAAGTTAGGCAGTTGAACCCTTTAACCCTTTAACCCTTTGCGGCGCAGTGTGCCAGCTGATGGCACACCTAATTTCACTCGCTTCTCAACCGTTAAATTCAACTATAAATGTGAAATAACAGGTTTAAGATAGGGCTAATAGTACTGTTTTAAGAATGTATATAGTAGCCTTATGAAATCTCATTTCGGAATAGGAATTATTGGAGATAAAGGTTAGGAAAATTCCTTAACTCAGAGATAAGAATTTTTTTCATTTCTTTACGTTTACAATTTTAGCAAATTAACTCGAAAATTTTCCTCCGATATTCTTGAACTTTTAATTTATGATTTTCTGTAAGATTCAACAATATTTTTTGAGTGCATCAAGGTGGCTGTATCTAAGGGGGTTCTCATATGAGGGGGCGACTCCAAAGAGGGACGAACCCCCTCGGAATGAAGTAAGTTTTTTTAAAATTTTTTTTGTATATTCTATGTCTAGACAATAAACTAAACCCATTCATGATGTTTTTTCATCATATTTCAAAAACTCTAATGCCTTGCACCGCAAAGGATTAACGGCCAGCGTCTTATTTATAGCAGATTTACATTTCACTTCCGTGTCTAAACGGAACGCGTCCCATTTTCTTTTATCTAAACAAGTCAGTTTGTATTCCCTAACTCCTGAACATTTTAAAAGTGGCATATACTTACAGTTATTCAAATTTTTAATGTCAAAGCGTCGTTACTTTGAAATTTTTTGTTTCTTCCTTTGATTTACTTTCGAGGTGATGCAAGGAATTTGAAAGTAATCTTTAATTTTTTTATGTTTTACTGTACATTTTATATATTACAGTCCGTGTGAAGTAATTAGGTTTGGCCAAAAATGCTTAGTATCTGGCATTAAGCTTCCTTTTACGTATTTTGCAGGCAGTAAGCGTTCGTATTGCAGATATTTTAATATATACTAATAAAAATTTTTTTGAATGATATTCTACCGATCATTCGATAACTTAAAGAAAAATTCTGAATTTAATTTTACTTCACTGTTATCTTAATCTTGGCCTTTTTAACATAATTTAAAAGAAATTTACTGAAATCTCTGCTTTAAGTTAAGTTTGACTTAAACGTGTCAAATGAAAATGTTTAAAATAGAACAAGAAATGAAATATTTTACGAAGAGTTTCAGTTCTTTGGGGAAGCAAAACAGTCATTAATGTATCTACTTGAACAAACTTTGAGGTTATGCAAATGTTGGTATATTTTTGATAAAATCTTTGAGAATCTGTATACTATGTCAGGCATCCTTCCAGTGTTTGTGAAGTAATTAGGTTTCGTCAAAAATGCTTTAGTATATGACACTGAGCTTCCTGGTAGGGTTTATGATTTCCCGGCATTTTCTCCTTCCCGGGAATTTCCGGGAAATCCCGGGAACATAACAGTCATTCCCGGGAATGCATCGAAATTTGAAAAAATCTAAAACATTTTTACTTTTTAATTGATATCAATAATAATTATACAAAACATATTCATAAAAACCAAAATTTATACTCCTTTATACATTGAGTCACACAATTATAACTAAAATTTATTAATTATTCATTTTTAAGGTAGGATTTAAGAAAACGCAAGCAATCGATGCTTTTATCATTCAGCCTAGTTCTTAGCTTTGTTATGAACAACCCGACAGCAGAAAATGCCCTCTCAGCTTCAACTGATTTTGGAGGAAAATGTTTTTTTTCAAAGCCTCATCCAGTTTTATAATATTTGGTGATCGATTTTCTGTTGAGACAAATAACTACAATTCTTGCTTCACTATCTTGCTTAAGCTAGAACTCTTGCTAGTTGAACAACTTAGGCTCTTTGTCTTTGATTGGACCGATTTTTCTAATATTTCCTACAACGTTAAAGATTTCAGTTTCAAAGTTTCCGTGTACTTTTCTTCTGAGTGCAAAGAGATGGACAATGATTCTTTAACTCGCAAAAAAGTCTTATCATAATTATTTTAGCATGTTGAATCAAAGAGTTTTATTTGGTAAACATGAAAGATCAACAACAACTGCGGCAGTATCATACTTTCTCCCAAAATTTAGACATTGCGTAAATCCAACAAAACTAACATTGCGTCTCTCATTAATCCTTTGGACCAGAGAACATTTCATATTTTTAGCAAAATCTGAATTTTGTTCAGAACTCCAATTGGTTCAACTCTCCAATAATGAAAGAAATATTCCTTCGGCAGTTAGAAAAGTCGCTTTTCGACAGCATAGTTTTTCTAGGCCAATTTTTACTAGCTTCAGGCCTGCTAAAATTGCAGTCAGAGTTTCAAATTCTGCATCAGCCAAATTTTTTCGTTCTTTAATATCAATTAATGATTTTGAAATTGCTGTTTTTATATCTAAAAATCTTTCAAGTTTTGCCAACAAACTATTCCAACGTGTTTTGGTGTCTAAATAAAGCATCTTTTCACAGCCAAACTCCGCTTTAACATAATTTTGTAAAATATCATTCTTGAGAGGTGATTTTCTGAATAATTTTACAATTTTTTGTTCCCAAAAACCAAGTATAATTCCCGGGAATGCAAAAAGGATGAAATCTTACGATTTCCCGGCAACCCGGGTTCCCGAGAAAGAAACCCTACTTCCTGGTAAATAACATCGTGCGTATTGTCCACGCAGTAAGCTTTCTTAATGCAGAATAAAGCTAATTATATGGAAACTTCGACTTTCAATGTCGTCGGTTAGTTTTTAAATACTAAAAAAGTCTTTCATTTCTCTTCATAGATGATGTACAGAGGAGGATGTTCAACCGCACGTGCCTTTGCGAAAAATAATTTGAAAAGCAAATCAACTTGATCTCTTAGCTAAATGTGTATTAATATAAGAAATTTATTAGACATGAAATCAGCGTGTTTTTTCAGGTGTTCGAAGTTTTGAATATATGAAATAAGAGTAAATTTACAAGAGCTTAGATTGATATTGTTTATAAACAGAAATATCAGAAACCAATTCCATTTAACGAGACCAAAAAAAGAAGAATTTCTTGCAGTGCGCAATTCTTCTTTCTACATTTTAGGACATACTTGTGTATTTTATTTAATATGTCTTCAAATGATTTGTATATGTGAAGTGAGTGTGAGCAGCACTCTATTAGGTTTTGTAATGAAAGAATACAACAGCTTCCATAATTCTGACTCTTTTTATAAAACGCCTGTGTAGGGAGAAAAAGAGCGAAAGAAAATAATCTTGTTATATTGCGAATAGGGCCTCCTTTGTTATCCAGTTTTATGTTAACAATGAAAATTTACGACGTGTTCATGACTTTATGCATAGACCTGCTGGTTTCTCTTTCGTACGGAAATTTGTACAGAGCGTTTTAATGATAATATTTACAGTAGATCTTGATAATTCTCATCAGATTTACATTTTTTCACTTATCATCATTCAAATACCATTTAAATGTAAAGAAGACATCGTGAGTGGTGACCCAAAATTATTTTACATTAAACTTGCCCTCCGAAAGTATTAAGAATAAAGTTTTCGAATCGAAGTAGCATCAACCCTAATCCCTTTGAAAAACTAGCGGTAAACCATTTTCCATAAGAAATGTATTGGCAAAATTAAGCAAGAGAAAATATCGATGATTTCTAAAATTAGTTATTTATTGGCAGATAAAAGTTTTTTTTTTTCAAAAGAATTCACACAAGAAGTTATTTTTTGACAGAAATAGGATTTTTTTTCGATTGTATAAGTAGCTTATCGAAAAATGCTTGGCTGTTAAAAATAGGATGAACAAAAGCCCCCTTTTTTAAACTCATTTCTGCACCTAAAAGTTATGTAAGAACGTTACAAAAAATAATCCCCCAAAATAAAATAAAAAAACAATACAGTTTTTTGTGTGTCTTATATAAAAACTAATCAATGATATTATATGTATTTTTTAAACGAAATATATTTCCTACTTTAGTGGTTAGTGAATTATAAAATAAAAATTCTATTCTAAGGTCTAAGCAATTCATGCAATAAAGTATAAAATTAATTTACTGCCGTGCTAAGCAATCATATTTGTTCATTTTTTTATTTACATTAATTTTTTTGCTAAGATAGGGCACTGCATCATTAATCGCCTGTTTGCTATTTTATTTCTGTATCAATACAGATATGATAAAATATTTAGAAGTAATTTCACTTTTACGTATTTTTGATAAATGGTCATTATTTTTTATAATTATTTTTACTTTATACTCATGAGTAAGTTATTTAAGAATCTCACAGGATTTGGGGATATAAAATTGTAATAGCTTTATATTTTTATAATTTAACAATAGAGATCATTTTTCCGAAATAAATCCTTTTGTGTGAATAATTTCATTTTCAAATTGGCTTTTATATATTTTTCTTAGCAAAATACCTATTTCGTCAAGTTTTTGTATAATCATTCAAATTTATCCGTTAACTCCCAATTTAATTTAAAGCACAGTTTTCAGTATATTTCTTTTAAACTGTATTTCCTTTAATATTTGGTTTTTGTTTTAAAAGATATATATTAATAGATTTTTAAAATGTAACAAGATATCAAAAAATAAAGATTACTTTAGATTTCCTTGTATTACCAAGAAAATAAAACAAAGGGGAAAAAAGCAAAAATAATTCAAAATGATGCCACTCTGACTTCAAAATCTGGCTAATTAGTGGTACACGCCAGTTGCATTGGGAGTTTGGGAATACATATTGACTTATTGGACAAAGCAAAAAAAGAAACGATGGAATGCGATCAGTATACCAGGGAATTGAAATGCAACTGTTCTATAAATATAATGCTGGACATTAATGGGTTAAGAAATGAATATCTTAAAGTGTGAAAATAAAAAATGATAACTCAAAATGTGATAACTTCTGAAAAACATTACTAATCAATAAAAATGCAGCATATTTTATGCTCGAGGCTGCCGGAATCATTTAAAGGCGGATGCAATAGTCAAAGTGGTGATTCTGTCATGCGTTTCTACTGTAAACCCATCAAAATTATCTTCTTTTCAACAGTATTATTTGTCCAATTTAAATTTATAATGCCAAATTCATAAAGGAATGTAAGTGGTACGTTTCCATTGGCCACTATTATACAGAGTGTACACAAATGAAGTGACACATTTCAAAAATTAATACCCCCCCCTAAAAGTATTGGAACTACGAATTTTTTAAAACTTAGAGCGCATCTCAAATCAGATAGGTAACATGCCATTTCGGTGGTCTAGGGGGTCATAAATTACTGGAAATCAAAAATTTGTTTAGAGCCATTATCTGAGAAAATATTAAAACTGGAAGAAAAATAAAAGCTTGTTTGTAGGCAATTTTACGCTCTTTAATTTGTTATTTTAATGTAGTGTGAAAACTGAAGAGTTTTCGTGATATTAAAGAAAAACTAAAAAAAGAAACCAGAAAGCACGCACCGGCTTTTGCTGATTGGTAGCCATTACGTACGGAATTTTCTCGCTGTAACAAATTAGTAACGCCGCGTTACCGATCTAAAAAAAAAAAAAACTTTTTGAGAAGAGCTCGGATAAAAAAAAATGTAGTTCCAACTTTTTTAGTTTTTTAAAATTATTTTTTGAAACTTGTTTCTTCATTTGTGTACACCCTGTATATGCTGCAAAGTAAGCCTGTCAAGCTGAAAAGTATAAAAAGTAATATAAGATAAAGGGCTTAAGTTTATGTAGTATACAAAAGGAATTCTCTGTTTTGGAAAGTAACATTTATTCTAAAAACAACTGTATAGAATAACTACAAAGCTAATCTCTTCTTTACTAGTATCTTTCCCACCTTGGGGGGCAATTTGATTCTTAGTAATTACTTTCAAAGCTGAACAAAGGTGCGCGCTGGTTATTATGGGTTGTGCGAAAGACTTAATTCCTTTCATACTAGTAAACAATTTGTTTCACTAGTAGGTATTTATGATTTCATGCCCAGATTTTGAGTGTTTTCAAACTTGGCTTCCAAATATTTGTAGAATTCTGAATTTTATCTTTGAATCGTTTTCGTAATGGATCTGGGATATTTTTTCTTTGCATAAGATTAGACCTCTATCACATATTAATTGAGAAAAATCGAAGAACATTTTCCTTTCAAAGCTTTAAAGCTCGTAAACGTTGTTTTAAATTCACATCTAAAGTTTAATCTTTTCAGGGAAGAATATTTTTAGAGTGAAAAAAAAAAAGATTTTAATTTTTGTTTTTTTGTGTGTAATCACATTATTTCATTTTACTTTAGCAAAAATTCATTCAGACAGAAAAAATGGAACTTATTATTAGGGATTTTTGTCCAACAGATTTTAATTTTTCTTTCGCTTATAATGATTCTAATTTAAGGAAAAACTAATGTGTCAGTGTCCTTGAAGAGGTTACAATATTTTCAATGCATTTTTATAGTCAATGTAATTTCACTTAAGTTTCATCCGTTTAGGCTCTCTGAAGAAAAGTTTGTTAATTCTTCATTTCCAATTGTTTTTCTCAAAGAACAAGCTTGCTTTTCATAACTTAGACAAACATGGAAGTTTAACCAGGAAACCGATATTTCGGAATTTTTAGAAAAAAAAACTTTAGTATATTGTTATATTGGTTGGCAAAGATATTCGTTGTAAGATACGAGTTTAGTGTACTTATTGTAAAGCAATTATATTACAACAACGTTCTAAAATAGTTTTTATTCTCAGTTAGACATCTCGACAGATACAAGAGCTATTTTACAGATCACGTAAATTATCGAATATCCAATGTCAACTGAACTCTTGATTATAATGTGAATGAATAAAAATAAAACAAGTTTTTAAAATATAGCGCAAATAAGTTATATTTTAGATAAATGCAAACAAATTTAATTAAAAAATTGCTTAGCACTTAATATTCGGACTAATCGTGAATAACTGCATTTTGTTGAACTGCTAGCTTCTAGTATAAATTCAAGGTTTTAATATTTAAACAGGTGCTCTCTGTCTAATATCATTACTTCTCAAAGTTTTTTTCAAATAATGTTTCTTAGAAATTGAAAGTGTTTTTCTCTCCGAAAGTAAGGTGTAAACTACATTTTATTTTAACAATTTTCACTTTTCTCTAGAAGTTTAGCATTTATTTTTAATTTCTGTTAAAAAAAACATCGAGAATTCATGAAAAATGGATGAGAATTTGAAAAATTTCTATTGGCGAATAAACTATATTTCTTTATCTGGAAACATTCTGAAATACGTTTAAATATTTATCATCATTTAATGTGTTAAATAAAATAAATACGTTAAATATTTATCATCTCGAAAGTATTGCATATAGTCCTTGGATTTTTAATTGCTTTAGAACAACTGAATGGCTTTAATGTATATTTATTTACTTTTTATACTATTTAAAAATCATTTCCTATATGCGTTTAAAGTGTTCATTTACACTCTGAGAATAGAGTTATGAAATTTTGCTTTATTTTTGTCAGAAAAGAAAATCTGACGAATTTAATGGCAATAAGAGAGCCAAGATATTTTAAATGGCTTTTTAATCATATTTATGAAAACTTTAAATATCTTATGAAAATGTATGTTTAAATTAGATCATTCATTTTTGAGTACAATATTTTCAAACACAGCAAAACAGTATTTTGTTACGCTTTGAAATTATTATATTATTTCCATGTTTTTCTGTGTTGCATATTTCATCTAAAAGGAAGAGCTTAAGAATAATTTAATTTGTAGAATAATTTTTAAACTGAAATAAATAGGATTCATGTTTTTTGTGTTATCTAAATCCTATGTAACAGTATGAATGGGAAAGAAGCCAAATTGAAACTGTCTTAAAGCATTTCTTCACTTTTGTATATGGTCCCCATGAGAATTTTGCATTATGCGCGTTGATCTGAAGATTGGCAATGAGCCTAAAACATACAAGGAAATTTCCCATTTTCCTCATGGGGCAAGAATTTGTAAAGCTTCCAAGAATAACAATAAGTGTATAGCTTTTCTTCATTTTTAGGCAATTAAACAGAAGTTCGATCTTATATAATATTTACTGCATTTATTTTTACTCGTGAAGTATAAGATAATGTGATACTGATGTTAAAATTAAACGATAACGGAGGGAATTACGAAGAAAACTTACTAAATTTCTAAAAAATTATATTTATTCAAATTTTATTGTTCAGGCAGACCATGACAAAATTAGAGACTTGTGAACTCGCACACCACAGTTCTGTGTGGATGCGATTTTGGCGTCCATTTCAGAGAGGTTAGTCAGATGCACTTTTTATTTCTATTGAAAATAGAAAAGATTCTTAAAAGATTAGTTATGGCTGCATAAATGAGCAACTGTTTTGTCTACTAAATGAAAAACTAAGTACTGATCATTTCAAAATGACAAGACTAGCACTTTTAGATGATTTTACTATGGAAAGGGGTGACAAGCAATGAGTAAGATGAGCGCATTTCCGCAGTTCTTTGTTAGGTCATGCTAAGCAAAATAAATGCTCCTCCTCCATTTTTCTCTTCACCCCTATTTTGGTGAAATCAACTCCGCCTGGCGCATGCGCAAAAGCGCGGCTGGTTTCGGAATCACAGAATTTTCAGTATTACAAATGTATTAGTTTGAGAAAATAGTAATAACCATTCACAGATAAATTCCAGTCAGATTTCTCAATTATCTGAACATTCCACAAAATGTGACGATAGTTATGTGATTGATTATGAGCATATCCGTTTCATGTAATTATGCATCGTGGTGATTATCAGAAATATAAAACACGGTCCCCGCATTCAAAATCATTCTTGACTCATTTATGTTATGTTATTGTGCAATCTTAAACATATATTTTGTCAAAAATATTATTAGTAAATTTTTTTTGCGAAGTTACAATATATTTTGTACTGCCCATTTTGAAGTAGCTAGTATTTTGTAAACACTTCATTAATTTTATACTCAGGTTAGGTTAGGTTATATTAACGTCCCGTTTTGAAGCAACACGAGGGCTATTTTGAGACGGACCTCGTAATTTTGAACCGCGGTCAGATGACGAGGATGACACCTGAGATGGCACCCCCTCTCCAAACTTTCGCGCCACACCAACATTTTACATACAGGAATTTAATTCTTGTCAGAAAAAAAATACACTGACTATATGATAATTCAGGTTGCTGAAAAAAAAGTTTTCATTGTTTCATTGAAAAAGAAAATATTTTATCTATACAGTAAAGGATCCAAATTATTGATATAATTATAAGAATGTTTCTTATGATTTTATAAAAGCAAATAATCAGAAGGAAAACGAATTCGAAGATTTGTTAGCTTTGGAGTTACTCAAAATTCCTAACTAACTGAGCATTGAATTCATCTTCTAACAATTTAAAATTCCTTCCTTTACTTTGTAATCTAGAGAAGATTTTAAAGTACACAATTCTTCAGCACTTTAATGTGTTTTGTAGCTTGTGCAATTAAGATGTTAAAAGGGGAATTTGATCCAGTTTTAGTATATTTAAGCTATTCACTAACGGTCACCAGAACTAGATTATTTTCCTTTTATCCTTTCAAAGGCTGCTATTTTAAAAGCACGAGGATTTAGAACGGTTATAAAGGCTCACGAGAGATTTTAAAATTTCTTTTACATAGTATTATGCAGAAATTCATTTCTTGGCTTGGTATTTCTTATATTTCTCCAATGTTTTCACATTTGTTTTATTTGGTCATGAATTTATGCTAGCAAAATTACATGATGTAAGTTAAATTTACGTTATTTGTTTAAGCTATACAGTAGACTATAGAGGACTTATCTGAACTTGTAAAATGTGATCAGATAAGAAGGTGAAAATTGAAGTGACACACTCCAAATATATAATGAATTTAGCTCATTAATTTCAAGAATCTGAGGTTTGCAACGTATGTACAAACAAGCACTGAAAATTTTCACTCGGATTTCATATTTGAATAGTCTCATTTCGTCATAATAATTTTTTTCGGTTATACGCGTTATTTTTCTGCGTTCATAGGATTTTCATATTTATCTTCGGAGGATTTTACTAGAGGAATCATAAATTGTTTAGTAGGTTTTGGGGTAATATTATAGGTAGCAGGTAGGTTCCCGTTCTTCCCACAATTTGAAGACTAGTTAAAACGATGAAAATAAAATTAACTTTCAAAAAATTGCAGGTATGAAGTAGAAGTGTACCCATGATCCCCAAAAAAGGTATTGAAAAAGCATAGAATACATGTACAAATGCGAAGATCAAAAGAGTAGCTTTAAAATCTAGCGAGTAGCAGTTCAATTCGCAGAATTAAATGTCGAATAAAACTCGTAATTTGTTTCGAACATCAGTCATAACTTCTCTAATTGGATGCACATTCTTAAAATATACCACAGAAAACTGAAGAAAACAACAACCGGAAGAAAAATTAGAAATCTTGAAATTTATTTTTCCTGTAAATTCAAATACGTAGAATTAAAAAAGACATTTTTCGGATGCTTGATAAGAAAAAGCCCAACTGAACAACTGAAATTGAAGGGCTACTTTTTATTCGAGAATTTTCTTCTTTAATAAATATATTTATATTACTTAGTTTGCAAAGTTTTAAGTTGTTATGCTATGGAAAAGATTCTGAATAATTTTTACTTTTATTATTCAGCTGAAAATCATTATTTATACGGAAAGTATTTCGAAGCTTATTCATTGAAAAAAATGGAGTGCTTGGTATTAAATTTTTTTCTTTTAATGTTACAGCCCAATGCATCCATTACATTAAGAAATTCTATTGAAAATGATATTATATTTTCCTAGCGATGAGTCATTACAGAATGAGTAGAAAATCCTTTCCCGATTTCAAAAGTTTATAACACGGAACTGCATTAGAAAAGACATACGATTTTGAAAAATCAAATCAAAATAAAAAATGAGAAGAAACGTGCCTTTCGCTTTGGTGTAGCCACAGTAGTTCCAAGCGATACAAAGAGGAATAAAATGGAGGGAAGTAAAAACGCTAACTTTATTAAATTCAATTTGCCAACCCAAAGCAAGACTGTTTAAAATGAAAAATGCGTAAGATCCTTCATATGTTGAAAGCATTATAGTACCTTGTTATAAAAAAATTTATAAGGAGGATGAATTAACAGGAATATATCCATTAGATAAAATCGTCTAAATATATCGGATGCAACATGAGAGCAACGTTGAAAAAAGCAAGTTATTCGAGTCAGAAAAAAAAAAGAGAATGGGCTCATTTGGAAGACAAAACATTACCATTTACTCTAGCAACGATGTTTTATTGGTGGCTTAGATGGTGTCAAAGACTTAAAATTATATACATGGGAAGTCATGGGTTGGTGAACAAGGCATATTAGTTATGCAGAGTTTTTAACAAAAACAATGAGGGTTACTTAGCCAAGGAGCGTGGAAAGAGCTCATTATAATCCCGCTCAAAAACAAATCCAGTTTCTTCTATTCATGCAATCAAAATAAGGATAAATAATTTTTATAAAATAAGTTAGGTTATGAGGAAGAGAGGCGAAGGTAAAAAAAAAAGCATGCTTGTGCTAGTGAATAGTGCAAGAGCTCGTAAGAAATCTCATCAAATACATCTTTTCTCCTCTACTTATTGGACATTATATAGTCCCGATCACTTGAATTGCCACACCGGCAATAAAGAATACAATGAGCTTAATTATAATTATCTTTCTCAGAAATAAATTTTAGCAATAGAAGTGATGCTTTTATAATCCACTTAATCTAAAAAGTAAATATACCATGAATCTTACAAGGGGAGGGACAACTTGGGAAATTCAGTTTCGGATGAGACTTCATATATTAATAGTATACCTTTAGTGTGTTTATTTATTAAAATGTTAAAGCATGATGGCCAGCCAATTGGGAGAAAATGGCTCTCAAACTTTCGGCATAGCTTATATACCAGTAAGTTGCCACCGTTGTTGAAGCGCAAATAGCACGGTCAGTATTGTACAAACCTGCAAACCTTTTGCCCAGTGTTCGATCCCGCCTTCGTTTTCTTTTTTGAAAATATTTTTTAAATTAAAATTTAATTAAATTAAAAATTTATAAACATCTTTATTAAAATATTAATAATTTTTATTCATCTGATATCTGAATAATAGTGATAATTAAATTTTTAAACAGTTAAATAATCATAAAAACATCTTTAATGATGTTAAATAATAAATATAATTATTATTATCATTATATGTGATTAAAATTTTTGAATGATTCCATTAAAGTAATTACAAAATTTCCTATCTAATCTTACGGACCTGTGTTTGTTAGGGTAAGAAAGCATTTATAATTAGTTAACTGTTAAAAATTAAATTATAACTGTAATTCAAGGATAATATAAATAAACCGTTATTTTTCAATCAAATGATTGAAATTTTAAATTAAATATTTATAAATTGCTAATTTAATTTGAAATTATTAATTTCAAAAATTACTTACAAAAAGAAAAATAATTAATGATAAACACAAATTTAGTGGAAAAGAAGAAGCTAAAGAATAACTAATAATAGTTGCTCTCAATAGATAATTATAATAGTGCACTCATCGTAAATGATTTTTTTCCTTTCTAAATTTTTGAAATTTTTCGACATTTGTTAATTTTTATTTACATACAAGAACATCTCATAAAAACATTAGAAATAAAAGAATATTTTGACATACTGCATAGTTGATAAATGGTGTGCGTTCATTTTAAAGATCTATTGGGAAATAAACTTCAGATTTTGGACCGTCTTTTTCTCGGCCAAACCGGTTCCGTAAAGAAGATTTCCACTAGAAGGGAAATTTTGTAATTACTTTAATATAATCATTCAAAACTTTTAAGGACATATGATGATAATAGTAATTATACTTATCATTTAACATTATTAAAGATGTTTTTGTGACTATTTAACTGTTTAAAAATTGAATTATCACTATTATTCATATATCATATGAATAAAAAATTATTTAATGCTTAAAAATTTTTAATATTTTAACAAAAGATGTTTATAAATTTGTAATTTAATTAAATATTAATTTAAAAAATATTTTCAAAAAAGAGAACGGAGGCGGGACCGAGCACTGGGCAAAAGGTTTGCAGGCTTGTGCAATACTGACCGTGCTATTCGAGCTTCAACAACGGTGACAACTTACTGGTACATAAGCAATGCCAAAAGTTTGAGGGCCATTTTCTGCCAATTGGCTGGCCATTGCGCTTTAGAATTTTAAAGGATGAACACCCTAAAGGTATACTTTTAATATACCAAGTCTCATCCAAAACTAAATTTCCCAAGTCATGCCCTCCCCTTGTTAGAGAAATTTCCTAGTTTAGTGTAATGGTCCAGCAATTACCGTGCCACTTGAATAACCTCACATGTTTGAATTTATTAATTCTAGTATTCTAAAGAAGAAATTTTCTATCTAATTGCTTGCAGTCAAAGCCGGGGTAAACGAAAATTATGTCTGATTAGTTTTTATTTGTAAAATGGAACTAGTATTTCGCCATATCAAATAAGAAACTGCGCAGTTTAACATTTTGAAATCTGAAGACTTTTCGAACTTTAAAATTGAAAAAAAAAATCGTGTTCCTAAAGTTATGAACAGTCTTTTGAAGGATGTGTATCAATACGGTAAAAGAAATAAAGGAAGGACTGCTTTAGCCACAACAGCAAAAACACGCTGCTTTATTCTTAGGCACCCGTCTAATTCGCGGACACAAAAATTTCTAAAGCCACAAGAATTGCTAAAAAAAATGGGAGTAAAGCTTCAATTTCAACCGTCAGATGGATAATTAAAAATGCAAAACAATTAAACGATTGAAACTAAGACGCAAACCGAAGCTCAAGCCTCATCATAAGATTCTCTCATCGTATTCTCTTTCCAAAAGAGCATATGCAATGAACTTTTTAGTGGAGAAATTTAATTTTCAACGATGTAAAAAAAGTTCAATATGTATGAGTCTGACAGATTCCCCATATGTTAGTAAATAGCCCTCGTGTGGCTGCGAAACGGGACGTAAATATAACTAAACTAAACCAGTCAAACCTCTAACATTAGCATGATTTACGTAAGGAAGTGCGAATTCTATCCCGTCGCCATTTGTCTCTTGGTTCTGTCATGGTCTGGAGAGCAATTACTCCCAATGGATATTATTATTTTAAACGGCAGACAGACATCGCAAAGTTCGCTGCCGATGCTTGCAAAACATGCAATCAAAGTTTGAAGCTGCATTTTATCCAAATGCTTTTATTTTTCAGCAGGATAATGTGGCGATACATACCGTAAATGTAGTTAAACGGTGGTTTTCTCTTAAAAATATTCAAGCTTGAAAGCGACCGTCGCTCTCCCCAGACTTAGATATTATAGAAACTATCTGGGGTATCTTGTCTCATGACGTTTACTGTCAGCAGTAATTATTTAGTCCAGGCTACACAATCATCATGGAAGAAAATTGCCTCTCAGAAATTAAAGGCTTTATATGATTCCTTACTAAATAAAATTTTCGAATTGATAAGGGTACAAGATAGACATACAAAATGCTAAAACATAATTTTTTGGGTCTTGATTAGGGAAATGACACTGATGCTATTCAAGTGAATGGTCAATTTGTTAGTAAATTAGAATTTTGCAATAACTCATAGGCAAGAAATAATTTTTTAATAATTTTGTTATTATAAATGGAAATCCATCTAATGAACTTATCATTGTAATGATAATAAATATTTATCCTTTTTTATGTAATATGTTGAGGTTTTTTTATATGAGGCTATTCAAGTGATCGGTACTGTATGTCGCTACTTGTATACGCACTTGTTTCTAATCACATAATTTGTTCCATGTGGCTATGAATAAATTTTAATCTCTTTTTGAATTTTTAAATTGTCCCGTTTCATTTATATACCTTTATTATTAAGATTCTGAAATTTCCTTAATATATTAATATGCTGAAACAAGTTTTTTTTATATCAAAAACTTAAATTCACTTCATATTTGACATTAATTTTGTTTGATTGATGTTAAATTGATCATTTATGGAAGCGAGGAATCTTAATTTGAAATTGTGTGTGCGAGAGGCCTGTTGGTGGTATTATCATTTATGGAAGCGAGGAATCTTAATTTGAAATTGTGTGTGCGTTTTCAACTGTTTCGAGTGTTATATTATATTTAGAATTTCATTCGTTATGAGAATATGTATCAAAATCCATGCAATATTTGTTTCGATATAAATTCTTTGTGGAATTTGCTCATTTTCAACTTGAATCGTTAATTTTTACTATTTTCAGTTGCTTCATAACGTTTATGTTTAATATGTGTAGAATGAAAAGAATTTTAGATACTAATCAATTATTACTTCAGCAATGCACTGAGAGGACAAATTATTACACTCTTCTGTGATGGCGAAAACGGCGAGAGGAAATCTGATACAAATGGCGTTTAATAGAAGAAATCTTTCCAAAACTTATTTAGAGATTTTTGAAAGCTTTTGTATTTTTTTGGATATTAATTTTTTGATTCAGGTTTCTTTTGGCAAATTGTTACATTTGTTTGTTTGTTTATTTAATTGTTTTCTAAAGAAAATTTAGGTAAAAGCATATTTCTTAAAAGATGAAATAATGCAAGCTCTAGAACTAAACAAAATGTTTCTAATTCAAATTGTTGGTTTTTAAAAATGGTTTCTTGGCGGAAATCAGATGCATATGACTTTTACCTTTGTAATTGTGAAAGAAAGCATTTCAAGAACAAGATAATAATAATGGTACCAATTGCAAAGTTCATTAATGGCACATGGACTATCAATTTACTTTTGAGTTTAATTTGGATTTATATATTTATAAAACACTAGCCACCTCCGGCGACCAGCTGGTCGCCTGTAATGTCAATGGCCTATGGCTATGCTCGTAACTTGGCAAAACAAATTAGCGAATTGGCTGTTATAGAGCCTGAGGGACTCTGCCAAAGTTTTATTTTGCGATATATTTCCAAAAATGGAGGGGGCAGGAGACCATTAATGGCATATCTAGACGTCATAAGCTTTCATATGAAATAAAAATTGTTGAAATCTGTGCAGTGGTTGGGGATGGGCTAATGACCATCTGGTTTTGGTAAAATATTTTATATATGTAGATAGTGGTATGAGGCAAACATAGTGAATACAAGATGTTCGAATAAAGTTTTGAAAAAAGGGGATTAATCATCTAAAATATGGCTATTAGTGTTTCTGAAGGGTATGCCCGAAAATCGTCCTCTGCATATCGTCATGATCACCATACGAAATCCTAATTTCCTATTTGCTTCTCTCAGTCAATAATTTTTTTTACATTCATTGTAATAAACAACTTGCAGAATGATTTCATGAAATGAAGACAAATTTATATATATAATCATTAAATTTTCCAAACTGTGTGCGAATATGTTGTATAACAATGCAAATTTCAATACATTGTTTTGAAAATAATCTGTTTCCACGTTTAAGAACAAACTTCTACCATTCTGAATGGATTGGAACAGCTAACTATTCGGGAAGAAGCAATTTTGTAAGCAAAACCTCGAAAAAAATGACATTCGTATTTCAGATTAATTCATTTTTAAAAACTTATTATTACTTTTTTTTACCAGAAGAATAAAAAAATGCGCTAGAATGAAATATATTATCCTTGTTAATGAGATTCTTCGATTAAATACTTCATATGAAATTCTTATGTCTTCATTTTTCTGTTTGAAATATTTTCTATAACAGAAATGTGGATTCATATGAAAACGAAATCTGTCTAATTTTATTTAAGAAGCTATTTTTGAATTTCAGGAGAATCAAGTTGAAAATATTCTGTTAAGTTTTAGAATTTTCTCCTTAGAATTACTTGGCAAAAATTATCAAGCGATTTGATAAAAGTTTTAATAACATTTAATTAAAAGAATCGTATAAAATCGTCTGGAATGGTTATATATTTGTCTGTAAGTTTACAAATATTATCAGTTATTTTGGCACAGATATGAAGAAAATAAATTTTTATAAATGAAATTTACGAGAGAATTATGTTTATTATCTATACAGATTCAAAAGAGAACAAACTAATGCTTATGTAAAAATCAAACGTAACATCCATATCGACATATTTGTTCTCAACAAATATAATGCAACTCTATAAAACTTTTAAAGATGCCTTAATACTTAAAGCAATGACAGTATATGCCAAAATTTAGGTGGATGAATAGAAATCGCTGCCATGAGTAAAGATATGGATTTAAGCGAAGTTATCATGGTGAAGTTGTTAGAGCTTATGAAGCTGGTTGTTCGATTTTTTTGAACTTTAAACTTTTAGGTATTTTACGTAAAAAAGTTATAATAGAATACCAACGGTAGATAAAAAGAGGTAAACCATGTACAGTAGAACCCCTGGAATCCGAACTAATTGTGGCTGACCTCTGTTCGGATTCCGGGAAATTTGGATTATCCGGGAAATTCGGTAAAATGCTCTTGATATACCAAATGCATAAGAGTATTGGCCCTAAGCGCTGTGTGAAGGCGTGAGGAGCACGCGACGATTCGCACTGTACAGTGGCAAACAAATTGAGGGTGAAAAGAAGATATCTGAGTTTCTTCCCACTAATTAAGGTGCTGTATTCATTCTTAAAAACCAACTCGAATATTTCTTTTAAGTTAGGAATAAATATTAGCTTTGTTTCTGATTCGTAATTGTTATTTTTCCTTCATTTTTCAGTAAAAACTTTCGGAAAATTAAAAAAAGTTGTTAGGATTATCCGGAATTTCGGATTCCTGGGGTTCTACTGTATATTAATGGGAAAAAAATTCGGTAGGAAATCAAAGTCGATACTCGAGGTGAGTGGAGACTTTGTCTCATAGCTTAGAATAGTGAACTACAACTTTTTAACCAATCATCTCAGATTTTCATGCCATGCTTTGACAAGTTTAAAAAGAAAGATGTATTAAAAATCAAATGCTGGAGGTAGGATTTTGATGCTCAAATTTGCAAAATTTAGTCGCCATTGGACTGTAGAAGATTGGAAACATGTTACCTATATAAATTACGGTTCCAAGTGCATTATGATGTTGGCGAATGCGTGTGTGGCAGCAACTTCACGAAGTAATCGATCACCATTGGTATTCTATCGACAGGTGGCGTTGATGTAACAATCTGTGAAGCACTCTAAAATCTCTCATATGCGTTGAAATTCAGGATATG
>BGPR01004550.1:65565-108705 GCA_013235015.1 Araneus ventricosus | reverse complement strand
AGAAATTTTATTCATTGTGATTGATTTAACGAAACCAATTTCATCATACTCTAGGTGTTTTCTGTCAATTTACAGCAAAAATTATGCAAAGTCTTGTACTTTCAGTAGTAAAATTAATTAAATGACTAAAATCCCGGTATCCATTATTTCATTAGCAAAAGAAGAGCTTATGATGTTTTCTCCAAAGTTTATTCACAAAATTAAACCCTCTTACAAGTATTGAATGTACATTACCATAAACTGGCATTTATTGCTATTGAAATATACTGAAAAAAACTAGTGCAAAGAATCCCCACCTATGAGGTACACAGAAATTTCTACAAACTTTAATTTATTGTTAAATTACTATATGATCCAAATTTTGGTGTAAAACGTTTTTCTAGTAATAACTCAAGGAAGGAAAAAAAACCCCCAGAAGATTCATTTTTTTTATAGAAATACATGCAATGAATCTAGAAATTCTTTCTGAAGTCATGAAAATCAGTGCAAAGTAAGTCTGGATTACGGTAGCTGGCAAACTGGAACTACCATAATGCCCCCTCCCCCCAAAAAAGCAGTTGTCATTTTTTCTATTACAAACACAACTAAAGAGGCGACATTATGACATTTAACTTAGTAAAAGCTGCTTGAATAATTTTATGTTAAATAAATAAGCAAATAGACAAGACATACCTACGTATAACGTAAAAACAGTTATTTTTTAGACTTTCAAGCCTGGATTTTTCTCACTTCTATAGCCGTTTAATGGCATAACTGAATCTTCAGTAAGCTCAAAAAATGCAGTCATCATTTTTCCGTATTAGAGCCACTACTAAAGAGGTGACGTTTTGACAGTTTAATTTTAAGTCAGAAGCTCTTTTCATATTCAGTTACTCTGACAATTAATTGCATTTTGACTTTCTGAGAAATTCCTCATTTTAACTTCAAGGGGAGTCGTAAATTTCAGACTTAATTTTTCAAACAAGGCAGCTTCATTTCGTCAGTTTGACTTTGCAGTTATAGTTAAAGCAACAATGAAAATCTTTCTCTGAAAATAGGTTTCTATTTTATTTCCTATTCTCTGGCAAGAACTGATTAACGAAATATTTTCAGTTTTTGAAATTTAAGCATTCGTGATGAAAAGTTCATTCATTTCTTAGGCAAATAAATATGAAGAAGAAATAGATACTATTGTTCTAAATTAATGTTGGTGAACTACGGACAAACTACTCCAATGATAAAAATAATCTAATTCAATGCAAAGATGGTTTTACATTTCCTTCCGTCTGATATTTAGAAATAAATGAGAAAGGAAAGTAAATATAAATTTATTGAAAAAATCTATCTTTTATGTATACGTATATGCTAAACAAAATTCTTCAGCCAGCGATGTTATTTACCGTACAAATATTTTAAAATAAAAAAATAGCACCATTAATTTTTTATGAAATTTAAATCAATACTCATTTATTGCATAAAATGTTCTGCAACTGATCGTTTCCTTACCGCAAGTTTGTTAATGGATTTGATATGCTACAAATACTCATTATAGTTACATTTTGAACACAAATTCAGAAAGGCTTCTTAGCCCTAGAAATTTGTTTAATCCAAAAGGTTCTAGTATGTGATCATATGACGGGACGGTTTTTACTTTATCGTATATAAAGTACTAGTAGTAAGCACACGGCGTTGCCCGTGGCGTAATGACTTCAACAAAATAAAATAGGCCCAGAATGAAACTTTTAGACGTTTAAAATAAACATCATCAGAACGGAAATTATTTGTTCCTTCTTATGGTGTATATATTCTATTAATACGATTATTAGAAAAAATGCAATGAAGAAATGAGTATGATTTTTCATACTCATTTCTTCATTGCATTTTTGCTAAATTTCATAAATGCATAATTTCACAATTCTTAATTTTCATATTTCATAATTTTCATAAATGCTTCATTGCATTTATGAAAAATCGCACAAAATACCAAAAAATATTAAATAAAACATTTTCTAGATTGAATTTTAAAATTCTAGCTTAGAGGTGCATTGAGTCACCATTAGTACTACCTGTGGGCCAAATTTCAGAGCTGTAAGTGCAATATTTTACGTCTAAACATCGCACGAACACACACAAACATTGTCTTTTATATATAGAGAGATAGAAGTATAAGTATAGATAATTGTTTGCTCTATCTGATGGTAAATCGATTGTTCTTCTACGGATCGGTCAAAAACGTTCGAAAAATCACCCAAAATCATGAAATAAAAAATTTCTAAATTAAATTTTAAAATTTGGGCTTCGAATTGCATTGAATCACCATTACGACTACCTGTGCGCCAAATGTCATGGCCGCAAGTGCGATAAATTTGTCCGGACATCGCACACACACACGCAAGCATTGCCTTTTATAAGTATAGATATTAGTTCAACTTTCAACAATGAAAGAGAGAGAAACACGCAATTAAATGTGTTTAAACAATGAAAATGGTTTGAGCTGCGTTGCAACGATGAAAAGTATTGTAAATTATACCAAAAAATATTTTTAAAAATTTATTACAATTAGAGAAAATATTTGAAAACAATTTTTTCGTTATAACAAACTTTTAGACGTTTAAAATAAACTTCATTAGAAAGGAAATTGATTGTTCTTTCTTATGGTGTATATATTTTCTTGCTACGATTATTAGAAAAAATGCAATGGAGAAATGAGTAGGAAAAATCACCCAAAATACCAGAAAATATTAAATAAAAAATTTTCTCGATTGAATTTTAAAATTCCGGCATCGAAGTGCATTGAGTCACCATTAGTACTACCTGTGTGCCAAATTTCAGAGCTGTAATTGCAATATTTTACGTCTAAACATCGCACGCACACACACAAACATTGCCTTTTATATACAGGGTTCCAACTTAAATAAAGGCCATTCTTCTTTAACTTCAGAAAGATGGCAGCTTTAGTCATGAAAGTAGTGTCTAGTTATAGTAAAACATCTATGCGATGAGACAGCTTACAGCGCCACTTCGTGGCAAACTTCGGAGTTAGCGTTCCTATCTAGAAAACGATACAAAATAGAGGGAAAATGTCAATTACAAAGTTTTTATTGTCCGCGATATCCATAATTGTGAGTCACAAAACGGGTTAAAAAGAGAGGGGAAAAAAACCCCCCACCAAAATTAGTTTTCACAAAAGATACCTTTATCTTCAAAGTACTTTTCGTCATCTACAATACAGATTTGAGCCAATGTTTGAATTTCACTTTGCACACGTTTTAGCATATAGGTGTCGCGCTAGCACAAGCAGCAGTAATACTTCATCGAAAGTCCTGCAATTTGTCGGAAAGGTCCATACACCTGCTGTTTGAGTTATTCCAACAGGAAAAGTATAATGGGATCATTTTTCCCCGCAAAATAACGTTTTCTCCTCTTGTTCATGTCTTGTGATGTCACAATTTTGAAAAATGGGAACAAACAAATGTGCATTTTAAGCGTTCTGTTCTTAGTATTAATATGCACAAGGTGTCTTTTTGTACTAAATCGATAACGCTCTAAAACTTTGTAATTGACATTTTCCCTCTTTCGTACCGTTTTTGAGATAGGAATGCTAACTCCAAAGTTTGCCACCAGGTGGTGTTATAAGTTGTCTCATCGCATAGCGCATAGACGTTTTACTATATACTACTTTCATGACTAAAGCTGCCGTCGTTCTGAAGTTAAAAGAGGGTGGCCCTTATTTAAGTGGGAATAGAGAGATACAAAGAGAAAGTATTGTAATCGTCAAAAAATTCGACCTTCGGATTATCATGAATCTCCATGCTTTAAACCACTCTGAGTCCAAAAAAAAATCAATTCTAGATATATCTCTCTCTGTCTGTCTGTTCCTATGTATGACAATACAATAGCTCAAAAACGGAACGAGTTAGACGAGTGATATTTGGTATGTGATCTTTGCATCAAAATTGTGATGTATTTGGTCTAAGTAGGTATAAAATATGACCTCAAAATCTATGATTAGCTTCTAAGATTACTTAAAAAAGTGATTGAATTTAATTCATTATTTTCTGTTAAAATTGATGAAAATTTTATCAAATTTTTTAGTGACTGACATGAAATATCCTTATTGAATGATACAAAAGAAATCACATCTTAGCAGACTAATTAATTTTTTTATATTTTATATAATGGATAAGGAAATTTTTTGGTTAAATCATTTCAGAAATTTATCAATCAAATCAAACGGTAGCGAACTTCAGTATCAATCCACAATTTTCGAAAAACCACATTTGGCGCATTTTAAAACCTTCTAATGAAAAGTCAAAGATTATAATTAGTAAACAAAGGTAAATTTAAAATGCTGAATTTTTGAGCCTGAAAATATTCTTGGAATTGGTTAAATGTGAGAGAGAAAGCGGGGCTACTGTATTATTTTAGAGTTGCAGTATTTTAATTGTTTAAAGATTGAAAGTGAAAGAAAAAAAAAAGTAGAAAGTGAAATTGAGAGGGATTTATAAAAGTTCTAATATCGCCATAAATAACTCTTTTAATTATATTTTAATCAACCCTAAAGACTGGAATATGTTTAAAAAAGCGTTTAGCTATTGTTTTTACATCTTATAAATCACTGAGTAAAATAAAAGGAATCAATCCAAGTGTGGTGCAACCCTCAGATCCGGAGACTTTTAATGCGCTGAACAGGATTCCTCACGAGCATGTGTATCAATTTTCCAAACTATACGATTTAATGTTTTTTTCAAACCACTCTTCGCGATGACTGGGCAACCGCGTGGCGCATAGATTGCTTCTAGCATTCCACATAAATAAATAAAATTGTATACCAGTAGATTCAAAACATTTTAGGCTATAACTTTTATAGGAAGGATTTTTGCATAATATGACATATAAAAATAAATAGCAAAAATCAAAGGTTTTAAAGTAAAGAATCTCCTTTTTTCACATATTTTCCTAAATTTCTAAAAACTATAAGGTGTAACGTAAATATAATTATTACCATTCTTGACATTTAATAACAAACAAAAAAAAAGTTGAACTTGATCCGATCATTAGTTACAGAGATAATGGCTGTCCCGTATATATTGCCATTTTGAACATTTGAGGGGGGGGGAGTGCCAGGGGAGTTTGGGGACTTTTGTAAAAATGCTTCTCTGGTAGAGGTCTATCAATGGTGTAAAATTCAGCTTTACGCAAATTTCTTTCGAAGTTGACTGTTTATGGATCTTTATTGACTGGGCTATAAAATATGCATTTGATATTTCGAAAGTTAATAACGCAGAATTCAAGATTTTCTTACTAGCTTTCTAAACTATTCTACCCAAGAATAGATCTAATTCCACAATTTTGAATTGGTGTATTTTTAATTCGAACTGCATTTTCTTGCACATCTACTAACGTAGATGTTGAAAAAACTGCGTGGACTCGGCAATAACTTAGTTTCGTTAGTTCCAGAACTCAGAAATATTTATATGTGAATATTTATTCAATACAATTCATCTCTTCCTGGTCAATTGTGCTTAAAAGCTCATAATAAGTCAAAATATTAGAATATTTTTTATTTTCTTGTTTGAAAACATCGTTTTTTTTCAATTACTGCAAAACATTTTGAGAAACAAACGACAGAAAGTGAAATTTTGCTGTGCTTCAATACTCACTTAACATCAGAGAGCCCACTCTAAAACCCAAATTTAAATGTTTGCGAAAAAATAAATTAATTTCAATTTCCTGCGAAAAATCGATTTTATGAAAAAAAAGCCATAAGCTCATTGGGGAAATAAAATGAATAATTAATGAACTATTTAACTAATTCGAACCATCATTTAATTAACTATTTTGCGAGCATGTGTAAATTCTGTTTGAAATATTTCTAAAAATACCACTTTTGCTGATGGGAAAAGTTTTACTCGTGCGCTAAGAGCGGCCATTTTTCTTTCTGACGACTGTTAAGTAAATTAAAATGAAAAAATGAGATGTTTATTATCTTTAATAAAAACATTTTTTCTTATCAAGAAAACTGGGATTTTTTCTTTTAAGCGTTCCTATAAATTTAAATACACATTTGGAAAATTTATCCTTGAACAACATTCAATCCAAAAAGGAATACAACATTTCCTTAAAAATTTACCCATTTCTGGTGCTTAGGACCAGAATTACTGACCACAACAGAATTAAGTGCTTGGAAGAAAAGACTTTTATAGTTATGATTGGAATTTTCATCAACGCATTGGAAGGAATTGAATCACTGATTATAGAAACCACATGAATCAATAATATCAAATTATTGAAGGGTTAAAAAAACTGAATAATTTTAAAATTAATTAATTAATTTTTTTACCTGGCAGATATTATGTATCTACAACGTGACTTTACTTGAGTAGTTACTCTCTCCTAGAGGACCACGAGTATGTGGATGAGAAGCCGACGGATAAGTAAGCGGGTTCTCGCTTCCCTAATGTGTATAGTAGTGATATGGGGTGAGTTACTTCCAATCCGATGATGGGACGTACCTCCTGCTGGAGAGGTTAGGCCGTGGGCGGTGATGGCAATAAGGACTCCAATCTCCGTTCTCATATTACCTTCGTGACGACCTTCATTCAGTTGACCTCTGATGCTTAGGCAGTGTGCGTTCCTGTTACTTGAGCAGTTAATATACTTTACTAGCTGTATGGCCCGGCGCTGCACGGGCTATCTCGAATAATATTCCCGGGCGGAGAGAACTGAGGCCATGTGAGGCCTCGGGATCCATATATTTTCATATGGCCCGCCTCTGTTTTTTCCATTAAAAATTGTCACTTACTTTCCCCTTCAAACTTTACGAAGATAAACACCTTAATACAAAAAAGGAAAGAAAACGATTTTTTCCCGTTATTAATAAATCCAAACACAGACTCTTTCTAAAAAAGAAATACCAGCTTCCGTTAAATAAATAAATAGAAATGGAAGAACACCGCATGTGAACCAATAGATTTTAAAAGGGGACTTCTGCAAACCCGACTGAAATGACCTTTTTTACGTTTTCGATTTGATAAATGTTGTTGCATTGTTTGGTGTAAAACCTGAAATTCTGCCATTCACACTGAAGTTGTAGTAAATCGTCAAAGTTTCCGTATGATGTTAGAAGGGGACTTTTGCGCGGAAGAGGATCTTGAATTGACCCTCAAAAGGCCTAAAATTAATTTACATCACTATTTGTTTACTAGTTTTTATTTTTAAATATTAATTTCACTTAAAAACAAACAAATTTTACATTTTGTTTTGTTTTATTAAAATTTAAATTTATTTGCAAATAAACAAATTTTGAATTCAATTTGAGTTTAATTGATATTTCTTGTTTCATATTTGTTTATCCCTAAATTTAAAAAAAAAAAATCTGAATTCTACTTAAGAACCAGTAGCTTTCCAAATTTAGATGTTTTTGCAAATAAAGACACTTTTACTTTTATTTGAGTTTCAATGATATCCCAGGCTTCATGATCATTTTCCCTGAATATTTTTCTTTAAATCTAAATTTTACTTAAAAACGAATACATTTAAAGTTTATTTTGGATTCTTTTAAGTTTAGTTTCAAATAAATTAATTTTGAATTTTATTTGAGTTTCCTTGATATTTCTAGCTTATAATAATTTTTTTCTTGATGTTCTTCTGTTTTAAATGAATAACTTTAAAATTCTATTTTATTTTGAGGCTTTAAATTTAAATGTACTCACAAATAAATAAATTTTTAATTTTAGTTAAGTTTCATTGATATTCTTGGCGTTATAATGATTTATTCCCTAAAATTCTGAAATTTTTATGTTGTTTGATTTTAAAAAGGGACTTCTAGCAAAATTTAAATTTGAATTTTTGCAAAAATTAAAAATTGTAATTTTTTTTAGTTTTCGTCCATAGGTTCATTTTCTACTGTGAAACACATTAGACATATCTTTGACCGTGATTTCGATGTTGTTTAAGGCCCATTTTTCTCCTCCTTTAAAATTTTAAAAATGTCAGAAGTTTTCTTTTAAAATAAATCGATTCATGTGATTTCAGCTCAGTAGATGGCGGCACATGGCTGATATAACAGTCATATGCCTTCGATATTCCGTAATGAAAACCGTAGAAAGCAAGAAAATGATTTTTTTCGCTGTTTATAAATCAAAACACTGAAGTTTGCTAAAAAAGAAAAAAAAAGATCTTTTATACAAATTAAAACCAGGTTTCGTTAAATAAATAAACAAAAAAAACAAGAACTTTGGAGTCAAAATTGTCAATAAACAAAAAATGAAAGAAATCAGGTTGTTAAAGTTGTCACTAGATGGCAGTACGGTTCATTTTGATGTTTTTAATTAATATCTTTTTAACTAATTGCAATTTTGGAATTTAAATGGTCGAAATGGATTCCTCGGATTATTTCCTATCTTTTGATACTTTCAGCTCGTTTCAGGATTCAGTGGTTTGTGAGAAGATAGCCGGACATTGATACATTGATAGATACATACATGCGACGAATTTTATCAGTGTAGATGTTAAAATAATCAAAGGCAAATTTTAAATTTTTGACTCATGGGGTTTCTACATTCAATGAGAATTTTCCTGCAGGAATCAATGAAATTAACACGAAAAATAAAAGTTTAGTAAAAAGATACATTATTTATATTATGAATTTTGATGTATTGTACATAGTATAAGAGAGAAAACCATAATTCTAATTATACTGTTAATACTATATCATAATAATACTGATTGAAAACAGCTTTATCTTCTTCGTTGTCCACTTCCTCCGACGTCTGACATTCAAAAATCGATGTGCCCTTAGTCAATATAATTTTTTAACTGCTTTAATTTTGTTCATTTTTTGATGGGAACTTTTTCAGCAGGTAAGCGTTATTTACAGGTAACTGCACTCTCTCTGCTTATGAATTTCCTAAACGAAAGTTATGTTTTATTAACTCGTTGATGAATACTTAAATCGTGACTGCACCGATAATCTCTGATCTGTAAGCAAATGATTTATATAATGAAGGTTAAAACTTCTTTTTCGTGTCTCTCGATACTTGCTTACCATGAGACTCAATAAAAAGATTTTTTATAATATTTTGTCCGAAAATTTTATAATTTAGGACTTTGTTATCAAGCAAGCTATCTTTGGCAAATTTCTTGCTTACCTCGGCCGCAATATTTTCGCACTCTTGAAGAGTTTTACACTCTGTCATATTTCTTAATTTTTTTTCATTATTTCTCCGAAGTCCCTGTCACTGTTTTTATTAAAATAACTAATCTTTACTAATAATAAAGGAGAATGTGTGTCTGCGTGTGTGTGGGTGGGAAGTGCACCTAGGGGCCCTTTTTTTGA
The DNA here is from genome assembly GCA_013235015.1 of Araneus ventricosus. Classification (NCBI taxonomy): domain Eukaryota; kingdom Metazoa; phylum Arthropoda; class Arachnida; order Araneae; family Araneidae; genus Araneus; species Araneus ventricosus. The sequence goes on along the minus strand of BGPR01004550.1, from coordinate 99,386 downwards.
AATTTTAATTAATTATAAATTAAGCGAAATGTTGACGTTTTTCATTAATAAATTCCGAAAATATTACCAGGGTTTCCGCATTAATTCAAGTTTTTGCTCGTTGACCACGAAAGTTTCTAAAAATTAGAATCATGTTTTTTCTTCACTAAATGTCAATCCATTCACATTCACCTTTAGAATGTGAAAACAGCATAAATGCAATTTTGGGAAAAAAAAAAACCTCGACTCGTGTAGTTTCTGCATTTAACGTTTCAATTGAAAATTACCTTTTGGTTTAATACCAAATCATTTTCGCTCGCATATTATAGAATTTTTTTTCGGAAAACAGAAAGATTATCTGCGTGTACAAAGAATCTAATTTCAAGATCTAAAAAGGCACTAATAAATGACAGAACATATCCTATGACATATGACATATGAATATAATCAAATGACATATAAATTTCTCATAACTGCATAGGGCAGGTTTTCTTATTGGGCCACATAAAGTTTTTTTAATATACAGTGATAGATATCTTAACGTTTTAGACCCCCTGAGACAAAAAAAGACATTTTTAGAATTATGTCTGTTCTGTCTAGCTGTGTACATGTGAAAAAGATTACTCAGAAACAGAAAATGCTTAACGAATGAAATTTGGTATGTGATCCTTAAGCTAAAAGTGTAGATTTCTGTCGATATTGAATGAAATTCGTTAATGGGAAATCTGCTTGTCTAGCCATTCTTGTGCACATGAACACGATAACATCTAGATGTATGACATTTGTAATGTAGTTTTATCACCAGAATTGTAGAAATGAGTCAGATTTCGGTCCAACTTCATCAAATGGTTGCGAGACTATCGGCCTATTTATTCGTATGCATATGAGCGCGATACCTCAAAAATACTACAGTTAGATAAATGAAATTTGGTATGTGGTCTTGACACCAAAATTGTAGGTCTGTGTGAATCGTTGGACTCAGTCTGTCAAAAGTAAGACATCCAAATTTCATACTAGTTTATAGTCTCTATACCATGAAACTAAACACAAAGCACGCTATATTGTAGAAGTATACGAGAAAGCTGATGGCAGAACATTCCCGCATTCTTTGCTATGTTTTGAGACGATAGCTTTATCTCTGAATGTGTAGTTAAGAGATGGTTCCTTATTGCATAACTGCGCCCAATTGATATTTCTATACATAGCTCACAGTAGTATAACATTTTCCGTTTTTATAACATTTTGCCACAGTAAAATTGAATGATAGTGAACTTAGATTTTGCCAGATTGTTTGCTTGACATTTATCTCTAGCTCTACAATGAAGCATTGTACGCTACTTCCTTAAGCCTATTATGTGTATAAAGAACCGACTGTTTTTCAATCTGATTTAAGGCAGAGGGTATATTGGCCTGTTGAAAGTTTCCACTTGACGAATGACTCTTTTATTGGCGCCTGTGGATTAGAATGGACTGATTGTATTGTTATAACTACCCTTTAAATTGAGTTATAAATTCATTAGGCATTTCTACTATAAGAATGAAGAGCAATAATTGCTTAACGATGATAAAAAATTGAAACAATGTTAAGCTATTATAATTTATGAATCTTTTGTTGCATTGATATTAACTACTTAAATACATCAGGTAGAATATAATCTCAAACAGCAATCTTGCATTTTTTAAAAGAGGTAATCCGAATGGTAGCGGTGTAGCCCTATTCTGCGCGGTCATGCATGTTTGACATTTTGAAATCAGTTTTCAATAGTTTAACAGTTAATTAATAAAACAACTTTTGTAGCGATTTGACTTGAAATGAAAAGTTCTTTTAATAAAAAGTGTAATTAAACAATTACAGGTTTTTAATTTATTGTTTTCTATGAAAAACTTATGTTCAGAAGTAATTTATTAAATATTTTCTTCCTGAATTAATTAAACTCTTTTATGTATATTAAAACTATTGAGGTTGATAAAAATCCTGAAATGAAGTGTTAAATTGTTATTTTTTGAATGAAAATTCCAACAATAATAATTTTCCGAATTTTTTTTAAAATTAGATTATTCCTGATATTTTAACATCTAAGATTTTGTAATATTTAAGGTATCCAATTAAGAGAACATAAAATGTAATGGAAAAACACTTTATTGCAGTACATGCCTTGTTCCATATCAATATATATAAAGGAGGAAAGTATATGTGTGTGTTCGTTTGTTGGTTCTTTATTCACGCCCACACAGGCGACAAAATTTGCCACAAGAGGGAGCTAACACCGCAAAAATTATTTCAAAATTCGAACTAGTTATTTCGAATTTATTTATTTAATCAAATAAAGAAAATGATGCTATTTTTAGACGTTTTTCGCAAATAACTTCTAAAGTTTTGAAGCAACACGAGGACTATTTTGGGACGGATCTCGTAATTTTGAACAGCGGTCAGATAACGAGAACGACACCTGAGCAGCACTCCTCTCTCCAAATTTCCACGCCACACCAGCTGGAGATCATTTGGCCACTGCGTATGATTTGGCGTGCAGGAGGCCCCATATACGGCGGATCTTCAGTGGAATCGGGTTTCGAACCTGGAACCCTCCGGCCCCAAAGGCGAGACCTTACCACTTGGCCACCGCGGCCTAATAACTTTTGAAATACTTATCGTACGAAAATAATTTTTACATCACCTTAAAGAGCAAAAAATTATCTGTTTAATGATATCATTTTAATTATTGTACAATTTTAATAAACATTTCAGGATTCATTTTAAACTCAATTTGTAACAATGCTTCTATTGTTATAAAATCAAATTCAAACCAAATTTTTGTTTCATTAAATCCTTTATTCACGTGTTTTTACCACTGTTAATAAGAAGAAAATATTGCTTTCTTTGGACCTTGACTCCAAGGTAGACTTCTTACTTCCGCTGTTATTTCGTAGAATGCAATTAACTTCCGTTTTTATTTCGTAGCTTTTAATATGCCCTCAAATATCCAATGACGTTAATTTAGTTACTACGAGATGTTTCGTTTAAATTTCACAAATTTTTGAATGATCCTAATCAGTGAGCAGCGGCGTAGTGACAGAGGAGTAAGGGAAGTATAGATGCCGCAGATGCCAGTTTTAGGGACGCCATGGAGACAAAACATTACTGCATTTATGCCAGCTTTTAAAGCAAAATATGATTAGGGGTCGTAAAAATAATACCAGGCCTCGAGGGCGATTTGCGCTTGCTAAGCTGGGGGTAAAAACGACTGGGTAAGAAAAAAAATCATATTCCCTGGGCGCCACTTACCTACTCGGCGCCACTGACCATGTTGACAAAACGTTAATCCCCCCCCCAAAAAAAAAAATTTAGCACAACAAAAAATTTAAAATAAAACTTCAAATATCCACGTTATTTAAACATTTCGTTTATATATACAGAAAATTGCAATTTTAAAATTATATTAAACACTATTAACTTTATTTTTAATCAGAAGTTTTGAGAATGGAACGAAAATTGCTGTGTCAAAAGTTTAAGCACAAAACTGCTTTTATGCAAATTAACGAAATCACACAAGGAGTTGCGTACGTATATGATATCTAGAACCTGACTGTTGGTTTGACGTTAGTTCAAAATGGCTAGGTCTAAAGAATTTTCATATTAGGAAGCATACAAAAATCTGGTGTATGGGAGCAAAACAGAAGTCAATGTTTCTGAAATTGCAGTTGCTTTAAAGAGGTCAAAACGTAGAATTTATCAAATATTAGCTTGTGGTAAAAACTTAAACGAAATCTCATTCTGGAAGGCCACGAGTCACCAGGTCTCGCGATGACATGCACATCAGTATCTTGGCTTCAACTAAGAATTTTTCTCTTTATCGAATTTAAAATATCATTGGAGGACAAATATCGAACAAAACTATTCAAAGAAGAATTTTAGAATCGGGGTATATGAAAAATCGCAAGATGCCTCGATCACCTGGCTTGACACCACACCACAAAGAAGCTCTATTACAGTAGGCCAAACAGCACATGCCATTTGGTGATGTGTGATTTATTGCTATATTCAGCGTGGAATTTGAAAAAAATGGAATTTGGACGGACTTGATGGGATTCATGCTACTGGCATGATCTTCGAAAAGGACTAAGGATCATGTTTAGATGACACCATGGTGATGGATTTCTGATGGTATGGACAGCGGTTTGTTTCAATATTCAGACATCCCTAGCCATAATCAAGGTCGAAAACAATCTGAAAACTACCAACAGACACTTTGCCAGTGATTTGGTTCTTTTTGTTGACATTTTTGGTGGAACAGATTTGACTTTTCAGCATGACAACCCTTCAATAAATACCTCCAAATTAATGTCACGGTGGCTTAGCTCCAACATGGGGTGGGTTTTGAGTGGTCTAGCCCTAAGTCCTGATTTGAACTTCATAGGAAACATGTGGGGTAAATTCACAAATTTAGTTTATCAAAATAGTATGCAGGATTATTCAGTTGAAGTACTGGAATTGGCCATTGAGGATGTTTGGTTTGAACTACAGCCATAACTAATACAGAACTTAGTGTTATCGATTAAAAACCATGTATTTCACGTAATTCAATAAAAAGAAACAATAATCAAGTATTAACATTTTATTTTTACTCGCCTGTAAAAAATAAATATCTCATGCGCTTAAACTTTTGACACACCTATTATTGTTAAATTCGATAGTTGAAAATAAAATTTAAAGCATGATTGTATTAGGCATAATTTCAACTCTATATTTTTTTACATACCTGAACACTGATTTAAAATGCTGTGCATATTTTAAAGTTTTATTTTAAAATTATTGTTGTGCTTAAACTTTTGACACGCACTGTGTGTTTGTGTAACTTTTTAAAGTCAAATACAATAAGGAGTCGAAAAATACCATGTCGAGGGCGCTGTTCACTCAAATTAAGCCTCTTATGATGGGGGGAGAAGAAAAAAAATCATAGTATGATTCGAGCGCCACTTACCCTCGGTACACCACTGTCAGTATATAAATTCATTAAAGGTTAACCGAGTCATGTGCCTACCGAAGGGAGAGGGCCTAGGGAGAAAAGGGTGGAATGGTGCTTCCGGTCAGGCACACAAGCACCAAAAAGAAGAGAATGGGGGCTCATAAAAAGCATGATATTTTAAAAAGCATGATATGAAGTATTTCTGTTGTCGTCGTAGCAATGATAGGGATGGGAAGATGGAATTCCAAGGGTTGCCAGACTCGTGTAAAGTGGTTCAAAGTACGGAGACAAAAAGAAGAGATTAATTTAGCTGCTGGCCGATGGGTCAAAGACACGGGAGAGGGTAAAAGAAAATCGACGAAAGACGTTACAGTGAAAAACTGTTTAATTAAGTTTAAAGTGTTATAAGTACTTGAAAATATTTCTACCCCGAGTAACGCCGGGTATATAATCTAGTTTATACATAAATGCCATTCATGTTGACACTTCTAATAACGAGCCACCGTGTTTTGAATCCCCGTATCGAAGAACGATGCTGCCTGTGATGGTAACCAGGTGGTACCAAATAGTTAAACAACATTGTAATCCTGGAATATTTGGAAAGAAAAGCCTTAAAGTTACAAAAAGATACAAAAATCCGAAGGGAAGAGGTCTGTTCTGTAAGGGGCGATGAGGTAATATTTCCCAGTAAATCTATAATGAGTCTTTGTGTTGTAACCGCCCCATGGGAACGCGGCGGGCATATCGATTTTCTTAAACATTATCCCACAACCCTTTAAGAAACATCTGTATTGCAGCCTTTCCCAAAAATGATGTCTCTATGTTGCAGGTGGTTCGAATTGCGCATGTGCATTTCTGCGATTGCAGAGCACCTGCGGCGTATATTACCAAAGGAACATATTTTCTAGATACCTCATGTAATTTTTTATTTACTGATGTGCTACCGCATAAGTAATCCATCATTTGTGCGATTTTGAAAACGTTCAATAATTTGTCTATAAAAATTTAATTTCAAAATTTGTTGGACAAGATTATTTTTTATTCTTTTTGATTAGATGCAAGAAAATCCATATTTTATCTTACTCAAATAAGACGTGTAGAATTCCCTTTAAAGCAGAATTTTCCCTCCTACTTAACATAGAGATTACATGATAGATAATTATTTTCCAATTCCGTGGTTTTATTCTTCTTTGGATCTTTCCTTGCCTATTTTTTGAAAAGTGAGTTTATTGTTCATGCCCGGAAGTTTCTTAATTTGAATTTCGTTACGCGGTTGTCTCGTCAATCTCTTTTGGCCTTCAAAATCTTTCTGTGCGTAGTTAATTTATTAGTAAGGTTTCTTTTGACCAGATCTTAAACTAGTTCATTATATAAATGTCATTTTCTTCTTTATGAAGACGACGATTTATGAGCAGAATTGCAGTTGTTAAGTGAATATGGTTTCCACATGAAAGATAAGGCTTCTTTCAAGCGTTGTATACAAATATGTTTTGTTAATTACCAGTATATTTAATTGTTATTTTGTAATTACTCAGTGCTGTAGTAATTTTGTTAACTGTCCCATGTTTTGTTAATTGCAGCTGACAGTTCTGTTTCTGTCATCAAGCTTACTGTCTTTAATGCAAAGATAAACTGAATGTTTTTACTAAACGCTACCGAATCTATTAAATAATACTATAATACCTTCTTAATAATTTTTAGAAAATTCTTATCTTCATCAATAATAAACAAATTCAAACCCTGTAAAATTAGGTTAGCTGATAATCTTAAGAATACACTTTGCTATAGAATATGTATTTTTTACTGCGGTTCTGTTCTACGTATTTATTTTATATTTGTGATTAATCTAAAATTACTTACAAACACTTTATTTAAGTATTTTGATTTAGAAATGGAAGAGAACTACACTGAAAATTACATTCTAGGAATCTAATGTTTGATATTATTTGTAAATGAAATTCATGCAAGTTGCAATTAGAGTAATTGACTAAAGACTGGAATATCTAAGTCAACAGTCTGAAGATTTTTGTATAGCCTTTTCTACCTTTTGACGAAGAGTACACCTTCATCTGACAATCTTTAAAATAAGAGCTTTACCGCTTTCACTGCACGTTCTATATTTTTTCTTGCACTAGAAAATATTAATAAAATGAAAGTTTTCAGTGATGTAATGATGAAAAATAGATCGTAAGACTCGATTCATTCAAAGGGAGATAAAAAGAAGTTTTACTTATATCTGGCTTTGATAATATTTAAAATTGCCATTTGTTTGTGATAAAAATTTTTTTAACCTTTCTAACTTCCTGATAAGATTTTTACAATTATATATTTGAATATTTTTACTTTCTCGTATTCGAAGTATACAATGGTAAATTATTGTAATCGTCAAAAGATTTTATCTCGAGATTTTGATAAATCTCCATATTTTAGATCTACCTGAATCCAAAAAACGCTTTTTAAAATTATGTCTGTCTATGATTCTGTGTATTAAGACAAGTTCTAAAAACTCAACAAGCTAGACGGGTAAAATTCAGTATGCGGTCATTATTATATTTCATTTATACCAAATTTTGGACAAAATCTTTCAAAAGTTAGACTGTCTGCTTGTATGCCTGTCTCTTGGTCTGTCTATGATTCTATATATTAAGACAAGTTCTAAAAACTCAACAAACTAGACGGGTAAAATTCAGTACCGTCTGCTTGCATGTCTGTCTATGATTCTGCGTATTAAGACAAGTTATAAAAAACTCAACAAACTAGACGGGTAAAATCAAGTATGCGGTCATTATTATATTTCATTTATACCAAATTTTGGACAAAATCCTTCAAAGGTTAGACTGTCTGCTTGTGTGCCTTTCCACCCATCCAACCGACAGGGAGTCGTTCTGACTCCGAGTTCGGAGGTATGCTGTGATGTTATTGTATATCTTTCCATCCATATGTTAACGCGATCAATCAAAAACCAAACAATCATGATAGATGAAATTTGGTATATGGTCTTGCCAGTGGTGTCTCGTCAGCTCAGAAACAAGTAGTGCTGCAAAAGTTGTATAGACCTAAGTTGTAGGAAATTTTGTGCTGATTATTTTGGCATTTAATGATGATATACTAAAAATTAATAGTTTTTGAGTTATAAGTAAAAAAACTGGGAAAACATGTTCATGTGTTTTTGTCTATAACTAAAATTCCAACAAAAATATTTGGTGGCAAACCTGAGCTTCGAAATCAGCACTCCAAGAAACATATAGGAGCAAAAAATTGCGATTCTTCATGAATTTGATTTAAAAAACTACTTAATGACTGCACTACTGAGCAAAAGCGAAAAAAAGCCAAATGAGGAAGTCACGCCAAACGAGAGCTGGGAAAAACGCAGCTCAAGTGCATCTGATTTCAGAGGGAAAAAGGGTTGCTTCTTTCTTCCTACTGAGATGTCTGCGTTGCTCTGGGCTCGAATTTTGATCTTTAGGAGGGTCAAAACTCTATGCAGCTCTGGTCTGTCTCTCTCTTAATTCTTGATTGATTTAAAATCTTCCAATTATGTTTTTATTACTATTTTGCCGTTTTCGTTGATCATTGAACTTTCAAATGGGAAAAGTAAGCCAATTAGAATAGAAAAAGAAAATTCAAGCTATTAAAATAATTTCAGGGGAACTGCAGCTCTAATGAATGAGCCGCTACTGAGTCTTGCCGTCAAAATTGCAGATATATACCAAATATTGGACCAAACATGTGCCCATGATGAGGTCGAAAAAGCATACTCGGTTCTCTGCATGCATACTCCTTACCTCAAAACTGAGCCGTATTGTATAAGTATGAGAGGAAATCGAGGGGAGAACGTTCCCACTGAATTGATATTGTAAAGAGATTTAGTATTTCAACTTAAGCTTTTCCAGTTCATGAGCTATCTGTTTTTTTATTTTTATCAAATGTTGCTATGATTCTTTGTTATTATTATCCTAAAGTACAGGGTGGTCATAAATTATTGAACCAATTTCAAAAATTAATAAACCCCCTATAATGTAGCAGTTTAGTTTTTTTTAAATGAAAGAGTAACTGAAAAAGTTTTGTTTCGGATAGGTAACGCGCCGTTACGACACACTAAATCTGCGCAATCCAACGCAAGTGCCAAAATGGCTACTGTACAGCAGAAGGCATGCCTCTGGTTCCACGAAAGCAAACCATTTGTAGCAGTTCAAAGAATTATTCTGTTAGAGTATCTTAATTGTCAGTCTCTAAGTAAGAACTTCATGAAGCGTCGGAATGAGATTTTAAAGGGAAATGGACATCAGTGAGGGAGACTTTCACTCTTGTAGACCGACAATTTCGATACTCTATACGAAAAATTCTTTGAACTATTTCAATTTATTTGTTTTCGTGGAACCAGAGACGTACCTTCTGCTGCACAGAAGCCATTTTGACACTTGCGGTGGATTGCACAGATTTAGTACACCGTAACGGCGCGTTTCCTATCTGAAAAAACTTTTTTAGCTACAATTTCATTTAAAATACTAAGTTGTTACATTATAGGTTTTTTTTTATTAATTTTTGAAATGGGTCCAATAATTTATGACCACCCTGTATAAATACTTCAAAGAAAAAGAAATACTGACAATGTGATTCATGGTTTACATTAACAGAGTAAATTCATCTTACATTTCAAGTACTAAGATAAAAAGTTTGTATTGGAAGTAAAAGCCTCCTATAAGCTAAGATAATAATGCATCGCTTTCTTCCCGTACTGAACCTATTGTCAAAGGGAATATGTATAGCTGTGTTGGAATGAAGTATCTCATCGCCATATTTTGTGAATATTCTTGCTTTAAAAAATTCTTCGAAAAAACACGCAGCTGTTTTTTAGCATGCAGTTAGAATTCCCATCTTAGCCGAAGCTCCTAATGAGGCCGTACACAGCACGAAGGCACAAGACAACACTTTCGGCGGAAGCGGAGTTCAACCGACCCGTCACCAAAATTCCAGATGCAATCGCGTGGCCGGTACAGAAAGCAGCGAGAAGCATGCAACACAGCAATTCAACTTTCTTTACGATCACTCAAATCATCAAAATCTTTACGTAGCAATATTATACAGCGAAAAATGTTTACCGACAAATTTAGCAAAAATAAAATCACACCACACATCATTCAATCAGTCCAATTCGCCGAGCGAGTATTGAATAGAAATTCAACTACATTGATTGCGTAAGTCTTAAATGCTGGTACATGAACAAGTTCATGAATTGCTTTTACTAACCAACGTTCTGGTAGTTCATTTCTTTGTTGAGCCCAAATTGGACATTCCATTAGGACATGTTTGATAGTTTCGTCTTCTCTGCATTGACATTTATAGTCTTTACCAAACATTCGATTTTGGAAAGCACCAAATTCCATGTCCCGTTAAAATCTGATTGTAACAGAAGTCAGCACCGAGTCGAATGATATTTATTTTTGGATATATTAACCTTGTCCGTGTTCTCTTTGTATATTCCATGCCTCTGCGGTGCCAAAGTTCTTTTAACTTTTTGTTATTTATATTTTTCATTTGTACTATTGAGTATATGAAGTGTACATCTATCATCTCCCTATCGGCAGCATCCTTGGCAAGGATATCTGCTCGTTCATTTCCCATTTCACCCATGTGGGCTCTCACCCACATGAGTTTAATTTCTTCTCTACCTTTCAAATTGTTCTTTATATTCCATATCAGTTATCTTTGATCACTTAAAGATTCTAGAGTCATCAATGCCGATCTTGAATCGGACACAATCTTAACGTAATACAGTTTGTGGTCTAAAATATAGTCAATAGCTTTATGTATGGCAAAAAATTTCAGCCATAAAAACTGTATTATGATCGGCCAACCAATACTGTGAATTTCTTATCTCTTGTTTGTTCTCAAAGTGAACATAGGCAGCGCCAACCCTATTCCCTATTTTTGATCTGTCTGTATATATATGGTGATTTTCAGTCATATTTTGAAAGTATTCCCACTTTATTTTGATTCTTTCCTATTATCTTAGTTTGATTTCATAATCAATGCTCCTTTGATTCTGAATATACTTTGTTGCCTTTAATTTCTTAATTTCTCTAGTAGTTTCTATTTTTGTCATTAATTTTAAATCTAGTGGCGCGCAGCCAGATAATGTTTGCAGTGCTTCATTATAAACGGTTTTGTAACTTTTTGTAATTGCTATAAGTAGAGGTCGCTGTATCTGTAGAACTTTATTCCCAATTTTTATTGTATTTCTAAACAATGTCTTACAACCATATGAAATCATTTTTTCAATTACCGTTAAATCTATTTCTTTCACTACGTTCGGTCGCAATACCCACGTGGTCTTCTTAATCTTTCTTATTTTTTCATTTATCCTAATAATTTTATGTTGTAGTGCGTTCAAATGGTCCATGAATGTCAAGTTGGTATCAAATGTGAGACCTAAATAAGTCAAATTTTTATCATATGCAATCCTTTTCCCATATATACAGGGTGTCCACACTTATCGTGATTATTAAGGTTATTTTTTTTAAACTGTTCCAATTGGAAAAATGCTTTAAATGAAGGGAAAAATAATAATATATGTTTTTTGAGTCACTAAATATATTTCTGAAAAAATACGAATTCTAACTTTCATACGATGTCCCGGTCCTATCAGTCATATTCAGTAAAATATTCTTGGCATTCTAACATTTTAAACAAAAAAAGTCCCACTCTTCTGGAGCTTCGAATATCATGATTTTTAACCAATCAGCGGCCTCGTCCAGAAAGTGCTGTGCATTGATTCGCGGATCGTATTCGAGAGGGCTATTGAAATGGTGTAAAGTGGTCTAAGTCAGCGATATTCAAAGCTCCCTAACTCGGTCAGTTTTAGTCGCATAAGAGTGGGACTTTTTTATTTAAAATGTTAGAATGTCAAGAATATTTTACTAAATATGACTGATAGGACCGGGGGACCGTATAAAAAGTTAGAATTCGTAACTTTTTCAGGAATATATTTATTCACACAAAACACATATATTATAATTCTTCCCTTCATTTAAAGCATTTTTTCAGTTGAAACTATATGTCTATCCCTAACGGTTTAGAAATTAGCTATTGTTCACGATAAGTGTGGGTATCCTGTATATATACCCGGAAAGTGTGTTATTTCTTTTCTGTGTTGAACAAAATATATTAAGTCTTTGATTCACTGAATGTTAAGTTATAATTTGCTGACCATTTTTCCAGATTATCAATTGCCTTTCTACTCATTTCTCTAAATTTATACGATTCTGTGGCTTTCAGCAAGATGATAAAATCATCCGCATTTGCCTGAATATATGCCTCTTGTTTTACATCTGTCATGTTTAGTACTTAATCAACCAACAACAGTCAAAGCACCGGATCAAGACTGGAGCCTTGTGGTACTCCTACATTGTAGTTTCATGGTTCACTAGATAGTAAAACAGTACGTTCCGAGAGAAAAGCATTTATAAGTCCAGCTATTTTATATGACACTTTATACATATCTAAATAGTAATTTTTTAATATGGTTCCTTTTTATGGAATTGAAAGCATTTTGGATATCAAAAGAAATCATACATGCCACTTCCTTTTTCTCCCTGGCTTACTAATAAATTTTGTAATCTTATTTAATGCTGTGATGGTACCGAAATGGTACCTGTGATGGTTTACGAAAACCATGTTGACTCTCAATCAACAAGCAGTTTTCCTCTAAATACATATGTCACAAGTTTATTTGTGATCAGTTTGTCCAAAATTTTCCCCCACATCGGCAGTAGGCATATGGATCTGTAGGATTTAAGCTGACTTAAGTCTTTCCCATCCTTAGGAATTAATAATACTTTAGCTATATTCCATCTCCTTGGAAATACACAATGGTGTAAACAGAAATTTAGGATATATTGAAACCATTCTTTATCTGCATTAAATATTTCCGTTATCATTTCAAGTGTCCAGCCATCCCATCCTGGTGCTCCTTTTTTTTCATAGTTACCAGACATGCTTCTATTTCATCAAAACTAAAATCTACGTCATTTTTCACATTTAAAAATCCTTAATTTGTTGGAAGGAATCATCTTTTTGTATTCCTTCCAACAAATTTCAGATTTGAATTGTAGAAATATCATTGCAATTAAGCAAAATCAACTGAATTTCAATATGTAATCTTTATTTTAAATTCAGGTTATTTTTAGCCAGAGATTACATTTATTGTAGTAAATCTTTTCTTCTAAGAAAAAAAATATATTTACTTCTCTTTTGGAATTTTCGCTTTTTTATTATGATTTTTACCATTCTCGGAATGCTACTTTCTCAATGCAATCCTTTTATTCTTTACTTTCCACGAATAACTCTACTATTATACTAGGATAATATTATTTTACGCATGTTAGTCTTTCACTCGTCTATTTTAGATAAAGGAAAATTCTATTAATTTTTTTCTATGAAATATGCTCGGCTATTCTATTAAGTTTTTTCAATGAAATATCCCCTGTTATTCTATTAAGTTTTTTCTATGAAATATTCGTTTTTTCCCCAAATATTTCATTCACTTTTTTCCCAAGTCCTTCAGGTATATCTTCCATAATCTATTTAGTTTCTTTCTTCATAGATACTTTTAAAATATGAAATAATGGAATGGTACATGAAAAAAGAATTCTCTTCCGTTCACATCTTTTCACTTTTTTGATGTGGCACACATTTTTTGTGATTTAGGATTAATTACTATGGTAATAAGTCCCTTTAGATAATAGTCTCTTTTTTCATAAGTGAGAATAAAACTGCATGGTATAAATAAGCTACTACAACTATTTATAAGCTACTGAAAATGTCTTTTCTTGGAATGAGATTACAAGAAGAATCTTCATTTATAAATATATAAGTTATTTCTTTGTGAAAATCTAGTTGATTGTAAATTCAGTCAACGACTGTAGGTATTAATATTGCCATTTAAATGTGAGATGCATTTTCGTTTTTTTTCTTCCTATTTTTTATATAATTTATTTTCGAATTCTAAAAGTTTATAAAGTTTATTCATTATTGTCTGAGTTTTAAAACATTTACTATTTCGACAGTTTATTTGATATTTTATTGGCTTTTCCCACTTGTGTAAGACATTTAACGGAATGGAATAATTTTAGCATATATACGATCCTCCTTTCAACCGCATAATTTTCATTTGAAATATTTATTCTCATCTTCTTTTTCAACTCTTGTGATTTTATTCTTATTTTAAAGTTAACTGCTATATTGAATCATAAAAATGAAAATGATTGTAGTTTCAATTATTTTATTTGAGAATTGCTAACGCGTTTCCCATTGACATATAACAACTAAATTTGAAAGAATATTTTTTTCAAAGTATTCAACATATAATTTCTTAATTAAATAAATATTTTTTTCAGCGTGGTTCACTGAAACTACTCCAAAAGTACATGAATATAATAAATACATGAATATATTTAATAGATTTACATACAGTCTTTAAATACACTTTATAATTGTATCTATACTTTGATGTTTTTGTTTATATAAATTTTAATGAAGTGTTTTTAAATCTATTATTCGAATTGCTCTTCATGTAAATCTGCTGAAAGGATTATCTTAAAAGTGCTTTTGAAATTAATTTCAAATTTCTCTTTAAAATTTTTTTATAATAAAAAGATCTTGAGATTTGTTAACTCGTTTTTCATTGACGTATGAAATACTAAATTGGAAAGAATATTTTTTTCCAAGTATTCAATATATATTTCCTTAATAAAACAGATATTTATCTCTGCGTGGTTCATTGAAACTTCTCCAACCGAAAAAATGTCTTGAAATACATTTTATAATTGTTCTCAAATTTTCTATATTTTGATGTGTTTGTTTATATAAATCTTAATGAAGTGTTTCTTAAAGTTATTATTCGAGTTGCTCTTTATATGAGCTACTGAAAGGATTTATTCAAAAGTACTTTCGAAATAAATTTCAAATTTATCTTTAAATGTTTTCTGTAATAAAAAGATGGTGTCCTCGTTAGATTATAATCTGTGGTGATGCGCCTGGAGCATAGTAAATTTTGTGTCCCGTCCTTATTGATTTATAAAATTTGCGAAGAAATAAATATTGCACAGCGTTTTAATGGATGTAAAGAGATAAAGAAATAATTTATTTATACATTTATATTAATATAAATATGTTTAAAAATATAAAAATGTTAACATACTAAATAATAAAAATTATACTTTAAATAATTTTAGTTTAATTTTGATGAAATGTACATTTTCCTTTCCTTTAACTTTGAAAATATATATTAATTACTTCACTGAAATTAATACGAATTTTTTTTTTCGGGGCATCAACCCAAGACTGACGCCTTGGGTATCAAAATCCCCTTTGTCCTAATGCAACACAACTGATAAAAAGCATCATGAACCACCAAGATTACAAAGAAAAGTGCTTCTTTATGTTTGGATGGTGAAGACAATTTTGTATCCTCATCTCACAGTAACTATTCATTTGAGTCATTTCTACAATTGAATTTTCTCTTGGGAAAGGAAGAAGTACTCTCAACCTCCGACCTGATAATACACTCCAAATCTATTGGAAAGTTTTAATATTCCCAATGAACATCTAAAATAGATTAAATATGCATTTTATACCCTTCAGTATAACAAAAATATCAATTACTTCATCGAAATTAATACGAATTCGTTTTTTCGCTGCCTTCACCCAAGACTGGAGCTTTGGGTATCGCAACCTCTTTTGTTCCATTGCAACGCCCCTGATCATAAGTATGGTGCTCAACCATGATCACAGAGAAAAGGTGCTTTTTGATATGTTTGGATGCCGAGGACAATTTTGGTATGCCCATCTCACCGTAACTGTTCACTCGGGTCATATCTATAATTGAATTTTCTTTGGGGAAAGGAGGAAGAACTCTCAGCCTCCGACGTGATAATACACTCCAAATCTATCGAAAAGTTTTAATAATCCAAACAAGTATCTAAAACCGATAAAACGAAATGAAATAACTTCCTGAAATTCGCTCTCCATCAGACGAAATGAAATCAGAGAATCCTTTCAACGGAGACTCACTACAAATACCAAATGATATACAATGGCCGGAGGATAAACTTGCCTTTTACAAAAGTGTCATAGAAAATAAAGAAAGAAGAAAAAAGTTAAAGGAGCATCAAATAACGATGAACACGAGAATCGTAGACAATTAGCCAGGAATATAATTTCCAGGAAAACCCCCAAGCCAAAGAGTTTACTACTTTATTCGCTTTTGTTTTTGGTGTTTTATTTTCACGGTAAGTGCCACGGTGAAAAACGATTTCGATTTTGTACGTGAAACGCAATTTAATGTTTAACAATCCAACTCCGTTGAATCCCTGAGGATCTAAATAAAGAGAACGGGAGGAAATTGAAGGTTTTCACATGCGGCGGCTGTTTAAAGTATCGGCAGTGAATGAAGAGAAAAGATTATTTGGTTTTTCCTACTCATGTGGAAACTTTCTTCTATCTTTCAGATAAAATTACTCGGACGGGAAAGAAATTTCACTTTGCTTTTCGGCTTTGGAAAAAAGCACGATAAATTAAAAGTCATTAAGTTTTAGAGGAACGATATTCTTCGAGTTAGTTTGTATTTCTTTTATTCCTGCATTTCAAATTCAAACAGAATAATTTGAAAAAAATTATAAAATTTAACTCAACGATGGTATGATCACTTGAAGAGAGTAATTTAATAAATATCGAAGCTTTGATGACTCATATAAATATTAAATATTTCTGCTCTCCATAATAAATTTTTTTTCTTAAGGACTTAAAACGGAGTCAAATAGAAATAATGACCTTTTTGAAATTGAGGGCATTTCATAGAAAATGCATAAATTTTTTTTCACAAAATAGCTTACATTTCAGTGTTAAAGTGGGTTTCATGAATTTACTGTGATGTTAGAAGAAATCGGAAGCTTTGTTGCACAACTATTAAAGGGTTTATTGAAAATCTTTTTGATAAAATTATTCGGAAGGGAAAGAAATTTCTTTTCGTTTTTCGGCTTTGGGATAAAACACGGCAGATGAAAACTTATTAAGTTTTACAGAAACGATATTCGTCAAGTTAGTTTGAATCTCTTTTATTAAAATATTTAAAATTCAACCAGAATAATTTGAAAAAAATTATAAAATTTATCTGAACGATAGGATGAACACACGATGAAAGTAATTTAATAAAAATAGAAGACTAAACGACACTCATGATTATTAAATGTTTCTGCACTTCACACTAAATCTTTTTTCTTATGAATAATATTAAGGTATTTAAAAATGAAATAAATAAGATATAAGGATTTATTGAAACTAACTACATTTCAGAGATGATGCGTCTTTGAGTTATTTTGTTAAAAAAAGTTATTTGTTAACGTTGAGTTATTTTGTTAAAGTTGGGTTTATGATTTTAAAGGGGAGTTAGAAGAAACTGGTTGAGAAATCTGTGATTTCGTTGCGTTTCTACGTAGATGCTCATTTATGATCTCTCGGATGTCATTGTTTCAGTTACCTAATGTATAAATGCTTTAGTTTGAAAACTTTTTAGCCGTTATTATATAGCTTTTCAAATTGATTTGAAAGATTGATTAGTTGGTTAAAGATGGAAACGGACTGATTGCATCTGATAAATATATTTCTGTAACATTTTAGTGCCTCGCATGACTATTTATTTTATTTCAGCACTGAAATTCAGCTATATAAAGAGGTTTTGGTAAATTATACTTAAATAGACAAACGAACGGCAAATAATTGCTGATATTTATTAAAAATACCAAAAATTCTTTGCTTAGAGAAATTAAGGAATTCTTCACTTAATCTTAATATAAATAAAAGTCATTGCGGCTATATATGTGGGTATGTGGCTATGTTCTCCATCTCCTCCTAAACCAATGGACTGTTTTCAACCAAATTTTGCACACTTATTATTTAAGACAAGGGAAAGATACTTAAGAACTTTTCAAAGTCCGAAAGTTCATTAAACAGTCAGTTAATTAGAAATTAACCGAAACAGTTCTTCCGCCGTAACTTCGGACAAAATAGTTCAACAAAAAATATTTTTATGCCATCTTAAACTTCAATTTTTTTCCTTTTCAATGACATCAATTTTATTTTCGTGCAATGTTTTCATTAAAATTTCTGAATTTTTAAACTTTTAAAAGATATTGATTACTTGCAAACGATTTTGAAACAAAGCATTTTTATTGATACTTCGTTGCTAGGCAACGGTGAGACTTTGAACAAATTTCTTTTTATTTCTGTAAATATTTTACACAAGAAGTGAAAAATCACTATCCACATTAAAAGGCCTAAAAGTTAATTAAATCTTTAGTTATCTAAAAATTAAACAAGATCTTGCGTTTTTCAGTGATATATTTCGAAAGTGTTATGTTACAATAACTATTTTTATACTATATTAAAGTTTAAAAAATAGCTATTCAGTGATACAAATTTCATTTGCGTTCAAATTGTTGCTCTCATTTCAATGATTAAAAAAATTTCATTTGTGTATAAAATTCACAATTTGTTGCTGTTGCTAGAACATATAAACAAAATTCTAGAAGAATACAAAAGAAAAGTTTAAAAGCAGACGATTCCTAATTTATATGAGGAACAACTATTGATCTGATTTATTTTATCGCTTTTTATTAATGAAAATTTACCTATTTAATTAATTCCCAAAATATTTATCAAAATCCTTCTTATATTTCACTATGTATGAACGAAATTCGAAGTAAAAACGCTTTAGACGGTGAAGGAATTTTCATGTATTATAATTTTCTATAGAAAAATAGATTTTCATTAAAAATATTAGAGATAAAAATATTTTAATCCCGAGCAACGCCGGGCATAGCAACTAATGTAAGTAATTAACTATGTGAAAAGAATCTCCCATTCCGTATTCGGCTACATAATACTGATGCCAGTACATTTATTTGGTAATGATTCGGATAATTTAAATTTCTCAATAAAACATTATTTCATATAATCATTCATTTAAAATTCTGTAATTGTTCTTATTGAGTAGTCAATTTTACCTGGCTACTAATTCATACACATTCTTCTCGTTGGACGACAGGGACTGCAAACAGCTGTTATATCCAGATTAGATTTCTAAACTACAAAGTTTTGTATTAAATAAAAGAATACCCTTGGAACTGCATGGGATGAATAAGTAAAAACCGCGGAAAAAAGGAAAACCTCCGAAAAACTATGATGGAAAAACAGCTTTTGGGTCAGTGAAATCCGGAATCAGAACATGATTTTCGCAGAAGTAAACGCATTTTTTCGTTTTTCATTTATGCAGTCGGTGCTGACGTTTAAGAGATTATTTGAATGGCTTTAAACATGAAAAAAGACATGGAATCGGTTATCAGAAAGAATTTTGGAGTGAAAAATATCTTAAGGGTACTGTGTGGAGTTTTTTCAGATCTATTCGTATTCCTTATGTTTGGCATGTCCTCAATTCTGTTTCATCAGTTTAAAGACTCTATTACATTTTACGGTTTATAAACCACGAATACTAAATTCATTTATTTTCGCATGTTTTAAGCAAGTATATTGCAGCAGATTTCACTTCTTTGTCTTTACTTGACAAATATACCTTGCAGACGTTAAACCATCTACATTGATTTAGTAAAAATAGTTGATTGAGTGAAATCAGAGTAAAACAATTGTTCAATCACTGTTTCATTTGTTTAAACCCTTGAGGTCCATGACGTACGCTGCATACGTCATAATTTTATCGTACAAGACAACCTGACGTGCAAAGCGTACGTCATATGTTATTCTCTGTCTTATTTCATTTTGTGGTAAGCTGGTATAAACATGCGTATATGAATAAAACAGTTTGGACCTCAAGCGTTTAAGGACTCTTCTACATTTTCTGATTTAAAAATTACAAATAGAGTGAATTCATCTATTTTAGCATGCTTTAGGTAAGTACACTTTTTTATGACAGGTTTCATTTCCTTGTCTTTCCGTGACAAACAGACCCTGTAGATGTTAAACTATCGCATTGATTTATTAAAATCAATAAAATCATTGTTCAGTCAGAGACATCCATCCATTTTAAATGCTTTCGAATTTTATTTTAGAATTATATCTGGGGTTTCATAGTATTATTTTGCTGGCTGCCATCCCATGTTGGAAGAGGTAAATATGAGCGAGCTAACAAAGCCGCCAAATAATCTTTGCATTCTTGAAAGCACATCCATCTGTATGTTACGTTAAAAACACGGTAAAGAATTGCGCATTCAATCTAAAAATGCAATGAATTCTTGATTTGTAAAACAATGCCATAAAACTTGTAATATAAAAATGTTAACACCCAGTGCTTGCAATTTTTCCAAATAACCAGTGTTACCAGTGGTGTAGCGACCTGGGGGTAAGAGAGGTATAGATGCCCGGGCAGCATATAACCGACCTTTACTTCAATTCGGACCAGAGAAAATAACGGAGCTCGCTGATTGGTTGGCTCACTGACGTCACGCCTTCCCATCCAATTTCAAAACTTACAAGTCATACGCTCTCTAGAAGGCAAAATATTTATGAATTAAAATGTATAATTAAGAAAGAAGGAAAACCATAAGAGCAGCGATATTTATTTCAATAATTCCAATATTTGATTTATTCTCGAAATGTATTAGAAATATACGTATACATGTCTTATTTTTGTTTATTAGAATTTCTTGAAAAATGGTTTAAAATTATGTAAATCTCATAAATTAATGTTGTTATATTTTATGTTAAGTATTTTAAAAAGGGTACAACATAATGAATGAAAAAAGTGCACTTTTGAGACTAAAAAATGTCTCTTAATATGCAAACTAAAGAAAGTAATTAAAATTTATAAGCTCACGTATTGCTTATTTCTTACAAGGCTTCGAGTTCGGCGAAATAAACATGACGTCATGAAGACGCTAAGGGAAGCAGCCAATCAGCGTTCTCGGTTATTTTCTCTGGCCCGAATTGAAGTAAAGGTCGGTTATATGCGCCCGGGCACCAGTTTTAAAAAGTGCCATGGAGATAAAACATAAGTGCGTTTATGCTACATTTTAAAGCAAAAAATGATGAGAGAGCTTAAAAATTATACCACACCCCGGGCGCCATTTGTGCTTGCTAAGCCAGCGATGACGACTGGAGTACAAGAAAGGTCATATTATTCCCCGATCGCCACTTATCCCCACTGGTCATGCTAACAAAACGCTAACGCTTTTATATAATTTTATTAAAACAAATACGATAAGGTGGCCAAAAATTAATACCATCCTCCCGGCGCCGTTTACACAGCTAAGCAATTGACGATAAAGGGTGGGGGGACACCACTTATTCTCGGTACACCTCTGAGAGCTGCATTACCCATTCCGAATAAGCATAAAGACAAAGAAATTCAACCTGAAAAAACTGTAGCAAAGGAACAGAGAATCCATTCGACCATACTTTCTCAAGGATTACATGCCCGACGTGGATTCAAATCACTTGGGGAGCAGTGGCATATTGCGCGCTACTAAAACATTGTAATCTTTTTTGAAATTGTTTGAATTGTTAATTGCATTTTTATTTGATTTTAGTCTTTATACTTTTTACATTGCCCATGTTATTCTCGTACGTGGATGAGAAGCCGCTTCACAAGTAAGAGGGTTATCCTTTCCCTAGTAGGTATAGTAAAGGTGTGGGGCTGAGATACGCCCACTCCGATGACGGAACGTACCTCCTGCTGGAGGGGTTTTGCTGTGGCCGGTGATGTCTATTAGGTCTCCACCCTCAGTTTCCAATTAACGTCTCGACGACTATCATTAAGTTCACACAGGATGCCTTGTCAGGGTGGGGGAAACTCGACTTCTGGTTACTCATGTTACTTGATAACGATCTACTAGTTCATCATTTGACTTCTATAAAATAAGTAGAGTTTATTCTCTAGTTTAAACAATATTCTCCTATTTAAAAACAGGCTTTAAGTTTTTATGATCAATTAAGGCCGCGGCGGCCTAGTGGTAAGGCGTCGGCTTTGGGACGGGAGGGCTCCAGGCTCGAAACCCGATTCCATTGCAGATACGTCGTGTATTGGACCTATTGCACTTAAATCATATGTAGGGGGTCAAACTTCCTCCCGTTGGTGTGGTGCGGAAGCTTGGAGAGGGGGTTGCCAGCTCAGCTGCCGTCCTCGTCATCTGACCCAGCCTCAAAATTACGAGGTCCGTCCCAAATTAGCCCTCGTGTTGCTTCAAAATGGGACGTTAATATAACTAAACTAAATGATTTAAGCTGTAATTACTTAATCACATTTCAAAATAATTTTTAGACTATCGAGAATTGTTAAGAATTTTAAGCATTGCCGATTTCAATCGCTACTGTTTAAATGGATTATAGATAAAAGTAACCATGAAGCTGGTGCAATATAAGAAAAATATTGGTTCTTGCACCAGAAACCCCTAAATCGAGCCAAACTAGGATACACCTGGAAAATTCTCCAGCCATAATAGTTTTATTTCCGGGTACTGTCTTATAGACGTACTCATAAGGGATAATTGGGAGATCTCCGGATTTAAAGATCTATACGTCTAGACAAATTTGAACTGCTTCATGCAGGAACAATTTATTATTTTCTTCACCTAAGAAAGTATTTCTTTCTCATTTATTTTAATTTTGGAGTGGGGTGTAAATCTGGTTACTGAAAATTATGTTATGTCTAGACATTCCTATTTCATACTCGAGTTGATTTTTCTAAAAGGTTTTTTTTCATTTTTAAGCTAGTTAAAAGACAATACATTACAGACACTTTTAACAGTTATTTTAAGCAAATAATTTTCGTGTCACCTCTGAAAAGAATAATTTCGTTTCTAGACAATCTTTAATTTAGTGAGTCTTTCAGCTATTACGTAAGAAATTGCTTTCATCATTATAAAAAGTACTTTCTGTTTAATTATTTTGCGAATTTTTATTTTTTTACAAAGATGCATTTTAGAGAAAATTGAGACTGTCGGGAAGAAGGGCCTATCAGATTCTTTTTCTTTAGTATTTGTCTCTGGTTTCTTAAACTCACTATCCCATTTTCCTAGACATATTTTGAATTCTGACTTTAACTGAAAAACCCCGAGCTTTTAAAGAACTTATTATACATCAAAGCTACAAGAATAATATTATTGTCGTTGTGGCTTGCATTCTTCGATGGCATAAGGCCTTCCAGAAGTAAAATCCATAAAAGTCTGGGTTAAGCCTTAACTCAAGTTCGTAAATAAAATGACTAATTATAGATATAAATATAGATATATTATAGATATAATATCACTCGTCTGAACCCCTTCTTGGTTTGATTTTTTTTCGAATTACCGACCCCAAAAAAGCATTTTTTATTGTTGCAAATTAATATATGTTCTATCCTGAATTCGAAAATGCAAAGTATTTTTGTCATCAAGAAGTTTGTGCTTGACCTAATGGTGGTCATACATGTGATTTCCCGTTCACTGATCTCCAGTTTTGCTTGAAATGCACCCAAGTTTTAAATTAAAACCAAATGCTCTGTGCCATCACTTAGCAATATTCAGAAATATAAAAAATAATAGCGGAATATAACGTGACGCGTAAGTAGCGACGAATTCACTTTCAACAATGCAAGTTTTCTCTTCGTCTCATGGCATGCGACGCCGACCATGCGGGCACAAAAAAGCCGAACGTATGACGTGCGATACCGACCAAGAAGGGGTTAAATATTCTTCAGCATTGCTTGAAGGAACGTTTTCTTAAGTTGTTAGCTTTCTACATGTCCTAGGAAAATTCATTTTCCGTTCCATCATAAGATATTCTCGTGTTCAAAAGTTAAGCACAATTCGTAAGAAAATTTGGAGTTAATACTTGTACAATGGCTCACAATCAGTTGTGGAGAATCGTAGGACGTAAAATGGTAGGATCTCACGATTTACAGTGAAGATTCTGTCACAAGGGCATTTAAGAGAATAACCAGAAAGTTACGAAGATAAAAATGATTTGGCTTCACCCCGTTTCACAGAAAGCGGATAATAATTTGTAACTTTCATCAATGGTTTTGTTTGCTGGGAGCAATACTTATATGAATTTTAGTAAAAATAGCACGTATGTTCAGATATAAATGTTTTTTTTAATTCCCTAATCTTTCTGCCCGTTTTCTTGCTTTTAACATTTAGAGTTTTCAACAAAATTGTACAAAACTTACAGAATAAGTGGCAATACATTAGCGGAGTATTATAATTAAAAGTATCTAATAATAATTAAAATTAAAAGTAAGTAAATATTCAAGGGAACATGAGGATTTGCAGTAATAAATTTTTAACTGCACATGTACAAATCATATTATAATTTTTTTTTCCATAATTTCGAAACTAAGCGTATAAGGTAGCTTATATAAAAATTCGATTCAGGCGATAACGATTCAAAAAGATATCGGCATTGTAGCGAATTGAATTTCAGTTGCTGTCTAAGAGAATCTAAATGACGAGGGGTTTTCCACAAATTTATATCTTTTAAGCTTGAATCTTCGTATGGATATTTAACATATTTCTAACATTTTTACAATTCAGTATAACTGTTTCAGGATTCAAGTTTAAAAAACGGCAAATTATTTTCTTAACAAGAAGTTTCCTACTTCCACTGAAAACTGCCTCAGCAATCATGGTTGCAATACGATCGCCGCACAGTTACATATCAGCGCTTGCATACTACAGCGATCAGTGAGTACCTCTGAAAATCCTACACAAACCTCTTTCCAATTGAATTATTGCTAGCCACAACTGAAAGAACAGCGAAAAATAAATAAATAAATAAAAACACACAACGCATTAATTTTTCCGCCATTGTGGGAGGGATACTTCTTCCTTCCGTCCCCGTAAATACGCGTTTGTGTGTGAGCTGTTGCTATATTACAATTACTTTTCTGGTAAGTCTAGATAAGAAAAGTTAAAAAAATTAATACATAGCATTCTGGACAGCCTATGATTTAGGATCCGAAGGGGGGTTGAGCCCCCAAAGCTCCCTCCCCCTTGGATCCGCCCTTGATCATGATTCATCATGAATTAATAAACATGTAACCTAGTGTGTCTTCATTAAATGAATAAAAGTGAGACAATCACATTTATAATTATTTACTTACTTAAGACATAGTTACAGACACACACAATTACAAAAACACACAAAACAATTAACATAAAAAATGATTAAGTAATTTAAGAAAGAAAATGATTAACTGGGGCATTTGACATAAAAAAGAGCCAACCTCACGGGCAAGATCCACCGAGTCTCTGTCAGTTTATAGCATTGTCCGACAGGTGGCTTTTGACAGAGAGACGTGTTGAGTTGTTGTATGCCTGTATGTTGGCGTTACAAACAATTCTAAAATTTATTCTGTTATTTGCATTGCCTACACATTTGAAGATTCTAGAAAGAGTAAAGATGCTTGTGTAATGATAAACCTCAGTAAATGAAGGTACAATTTGCTTTCCGTTGCTTTTGTAGGTAAGCAAGAGTTTTCATATAAAGTTTTACGAAATTAAATTGGATAATTTGTGTGTTTTAATGATATCTTTCATATGAATGGAAAATATTGTCGTCTTTCAGCAGAAGTCACTAGGTGGACAAAAACCTTCTGACAGAATATTGCAGTCAATTAGAATTTGCAATTAATTATTTCGTGACAGAAATAGTTATTCAAACATCAGCAGTAAGTCAACCGTAGGAGCTAGAAATCTGTAAAATAATTTTTACTATTTATCATAACGACTCAAAATTAATCAAGTTTAAACTGACCATATCTCGAAACTATAGTTTTGCACTTAGTGACTTCTCTCTGAACAACGATGATATGGTGTTTTCAAGCATTTGCGAGCTTAATGGGTACAATTAATAATTGAGGCTGTTATAATGCTTTGAAGATGAATACTGAAATTTCTGGTGTTATATCTATGATGATAAGCTTTTTTTTATCAATAACTGGGTTGTTGTTTTTGCTTCAAATCGTCGCTTCACAAGCAACGAATAGAAAATAATTGTTATTGGTTGCGAAAAATTTAGTTTTTTCTTCCTCTTTGAAATTTCAAAAAATTGAGATAGGTGGTTTTGCTTGTTAAGTGGCGAAATATTACTGCAAATTATCGCACTTTTACTGCTGTTTTACCGTAGAGTTATAAATATTTTTATTAAATACGTTTTCCTTCAGGTGAATTATAGCATTTATTTTTTTTTTAGGTTCGAAAAAATTATAGCTGATGTGAAATCAATATTGCCCTTCAATATTCAGGTAAGTAATATTATATGTATTAAAAATTAATATATTGCTAATTTAAGTTGAAGATGATGTTGGGATGAAATTCGAATTTTAATCCATTGATTACCAATGGACCAGAGATGTCCTCAGAAAGAGAACTAAAGCTCCAACGAAAAAATAACAATTTTATAGTAACATCAAGTCTTAGAAGAAGTGGAGTTCAGAAGCCAGTGGAACGAAAGACAGCTAGGAAGACAGTAGAAAAAATTTAAACGGGAATCAAAACTTTTTGTACCATTTCCCTAATGGGACTGTGCAAAAACTGATTCCATGAAGTGTCATATCTAAAAGTATATCTAATCTTCTCTTCACATTAACTTATACGTAGTATAATTTGCAAAATAAATTTTCTGAACAGTACTGAACTTACATTTAACCTTCTAACCGCTTTTGATTTTGACCAGCCTCTGATCTCCTCCATCGCAGTAATTTTGGAAAATGATGCCTTGTAGAAAATGAGAGGAATAGATTATTTATCTCACCATGACAGCCACGTACACTTTTACTCTCATACGTGCATTTTGATGCTACTTGCAAATGACGCATTCTGATTTCAGCAGAACTATTTTGCGAATAATAGTTTTATTCAACAGCTTTTATTTAACAACATACACAAATTACGCATAGCTTGCTCTTAATTTTAATGAAGTATTGATATCTTTGTGATTCTCTGTTAATTTATGGAAATCAGTGCAGTAATAACAACCATGGGTTTTAGAGTTTTATAGTGTTCTTTTAATAAAAACTGATTTGAAGTCATTCTATATTCTATTACTGTTAGATGTTTTCTGTTTTATATGTCTCGATGTGCGGAAGTTTACTCGATGAATTAAAGAAACGGTATATTCTTTGCACTGCGATTGTCTCCTTCATTTAGAGCAACATATATTGTGATTTAGCAAAAATGGCGGCTTGTTCTTTAAAACTACAGAGCTGCATCTCCAGCAGTTATTTCCGAAATCTTTTTTGTAATATTTATCGACATTTCTAATATTTCAAATTTTATGGAATAAAGGACACCAATTACTTTTAATCTCATCCTATAATCACAGTTTGGTTTTGGTAACCTATTATTATTCCGAAAGAGCACTTAGAACGCCAAAAGAGCGCTTAGTTCGCCAAAAGATTGCTTAGAACGGTTTCTCGGTTGCAAATCTGGAGAGTTTAAAAATTGGTTAGTGTGCATGTCCAGTGTATAAATAGGAATAAAACTAAGGCAAACTGAAATAGACAAGAGTTGCCAAACCCAAAAACCTTCCCTATTCCTTGGGAAATTCAGAAATTGGGAATATTTCAATGTTTTTCTTTCTGTTATTTACTCCTTATCCAAAATATTTATTATTAATTTTCTTTTGAATATTTCAGTTTTCCTATATAAATCAATTATTAAGATAAAAATTCCACAGAAAAACGAATACATTTTGGAATAAATGTCTGAATCGAAGCCTTGTCATGGGCTGGCTAAGAAGTAGATGAAACAGTAGTTGAAATCTGTTCAAATGCAGAAACATTTAAAATCTGTCGTTCAAGTTTTCGGTTGAATATCTTTAGCAACTCATCTCATTTCTCAATTGAGAAACCGCCACTATTAAACAGTAAAACATCATTACAGAAAAAAATCCTCCACTAGGGATAGTGGGTTAAGGCAATACATGGATGAAGGAATTTGAATCGGGGTAAGAAAGTCATGTGTTTTATCCTGGCTGTGCTCTTAACCAGCATTTTTCGAAAACTGATAGATGGATGTGCACTTTAGCATCGACTTTCGCTGCGGTCGGACTGGTTGTTGAGGTTTCCCTAAGCTAAACACAAACGTGGGCCAGTTATCCCTGAACGTCCACCATGAAGGCAACTTATTTTCATATATACAAGAGCAAAATCAGATTTCTACGGCAGGCACTACTTAGATGCTCTGGGTAGTTTAGACCAGCAGAAACTGCCACAACTTCCCTTTACCACAACTGCTTGGCTCATGGACTTGGCTATTTACGCTGGACCAAGAGAGATTAGTCAAAAACAACAAACAAAGAAAAAAAACCCTAATTATTTCATTGCACTTTCTTCAGTAAGAAATATGTTATCAGGGCACTTTTCAAGAGAAACAGAGAAGACAAAGCACATTGATGTATGAACAAAAACACTTACTGAATATCCTGTCTTTACCATCATAAGCATATCAATTTCAAGTCTCTGTTCTTAAATGCTCGATGAAATTGAGGATTTACAACTAAAAACGCTTTTGCGCACTGCAGTGTCATTTTCAGGTGATCTCGGTTTAGAATAATTCCTTTTTTACATCCATTTTAAATCTGAGCTGAGTTTAAGCATATTAAAAGAATTTATTTTCGGGTAATTAAAACTCACCTTTTCGTTAATGAATTCTAAATATAACAACGTAGGAAGGAAACTTACTCTACTTAAAAGAATAATCATTATCACCGTCTTTGTCACTTGCGAAGAAATCTACGTTCTTGATGATCCTTAAGCGAATCTGTAAAGTATTTGGCGGAATGAGAGGTATTTTTGGAAGTTGCGGGAAAAAACTTCTCTTAATTGTTATTTTTATTCGTCGTTTACGTAATAATGAGTTTTGAGAAATCTTGTACTCTTAAATGAAAAGCTGAATACTATTCTTAATTCTTTGTGGACCTCTTGTAGTGAAATCGTTCCTATTAAAAGAATGATAATTTAAAGAAGTATCCTTGTAGGCATTAGCATCGCCTTAAACTATCATTGTTTCGAGCAATATTTAACGTTGGTTGCAAATGAATTCAACTGACTGAGCCTTAACTGTGAATGCATTTCCCGCTAGATTTCCCGTTTTTTCTCTTTATTTATTCCTTTGCGCAGCAAACCATTCATCCAATCATTTATGGCGAATCATAAATATTAATTTACTGTTCTGATTATTTCTTTCTCTGCTTTTTCCTTGTTTGGTTTTATTTTTAACTGGAATGTTGCCTTTTTGATCTCAGTTATGCTAATTATAAATATGCGATGATGTATATCTGTATTATAATATTTTGTATGTAAAATGCATTTTTTATGATTTTAAATAGTTTACCTTGTTTTCTTCTTTATTATAAATTTTCATATTTTCTTTCTACACTTTTCTTCGCTGTTGTGGATCTTTTCTTTCCACCGTTGCTTTCCCTTCGCTGTTTTTTACGCAAGGCAGATACAGCTTTTGAAAAAAAACTATCATTTTTTTTATTCTAGATTCTCAGAAGGATATAGTCGAAGAATTCTTTGAAAATTGGATATATGCAAATGAATTTAATTTCTTTGTGGTTATTTAGATATAATAAATAAATAACTTACTCTTACAGTTTTTATATACTTCTCAATTTTGTATTCATACTGCGCATTAAGAATAATATTTTTTTATATGACATTATATTAAAAATTCTGTATTGATGTTGTATTTGTTGCGAATAATATATCATTAAAATAGTCTTTTTATATTGAAGAAGTGCTGAATAGGCCTTAATTTTCTTTAAATTTTTCAAAATTTTGTGAAGAGTATACATTCATAGCTTTCCTATATTTAAATATGTTTCAAAAGAACTTTAGTACCCAATACGAGGTTACAATTCCAACCGCTTATATAGTTTATATCCTTTTATATATAGAATCAGTTAAATATAACAAATATCCGAAGATAATTTGTTCTAGAGAATTTGAATTTTTACAGTTGAAAATGAATGACTATTTAAAAAACAAAATGCAAACAATATTTTACTAATTGGATCTTTACACAAAGGGAAATGATCTGTATAGATAGTGAATTGCGATCATTGTCCAAATACTTGTTTCATTGATCGATCCAATTTAGGCTGGCAGTACACGAAGAAATGGAGCATAATAGCAATTATTACACTCAGTCTAGACATCTGCAATCGACATTTGTATTTTGAACATGAATATTTTTGTTTTCAATTATATTTCATTCAAGCTTTTGTGACTATCATATAACTGTATCACTGCTGTTTTCGTTCGCTACTGACCTAGTGGGTTAAGTCATGGCCGAGGAAGAAGTTTATGTGCTCTTTCGCCTAGCTGCGCTCTTATCTAGAATTATTAAAAAGCTGGTAGACCAGTCTATGGTTTAGTAACGAATAGATCTCTACAGTAGAGGATTGTCTGCTAGATTTTCCTGTTTACTGCTCCTGTTTTTCCTTTCCTAGTTTCCCTCCTAGTAAAGCACAAATGTGGGTTAGTTTCCCCTCAAAAACCTAGGACCCTGAAAAACGTAGGAGATAAGTCAGACTTTTACCTGAACTGCTACCTAGATGCACAAAGGTGGCTTCGACCAACGGAAGATGCAATGTTTCTCTTTTATCATGAATACTTTAGTCATGGACTTAGCTTGATATGCTAGACCCAGTGGGATTAGAATCAATACCACCAATGTTATTTTCAATTATTCTTTACAACCTTTGTCACTGAGGGTACATAAAGGAAAAAGTATGTATCACAGAATTGTTAAAACTAATTATAATCAAATAATTATTAATATGAGCTTTTTATTTATTTTAGTACTAGTTAGTCAGTTATAAAAGCATGTGCTAATATTTTAGCGTTTTTCACATCTAATTTCAAAATATTTTATTTTTAAAAACAGCGTCTAGGGCAAATTAATATTTTATTTATTTTTTAATAGTTTTTTTTATGTCTGCATTAAATAGTGTTGCTTACTGTGTAAAAAAGTTCAGATTGGTCTTAAGAATAAAAGAATTTTAAAAATGAGCAGCGCTATACTTCTAAAAAACTGTATTTACACATGCTGTAATACATGTATAAAAATCATGTTAGACCATTAAAGAATTATAAAAAAATAACAAATTTCTAATTATGACGTCTGTGGACGTAATTTGCTGCTGATAATAACATTAGAAATAAAACCCCATCTCGAGAGCGTCTATTTTTCTAATATCTCAAAGTTCTGCATTTGTTCTCATTTTTCAAAATGAAACAGGCAATTTTATTACATTTACTTTTTTAATGTATCAAAATATTTTGTCTACCTTCAAGGTTTTTATTTTGCACTTCTAAATTCCAGCAGCCATTATAATTCGTCAAGATTCCTTTTCATTCTCGGTAGTTTAATTTTTTTGAAACCCTCTTCAGGTTTCTTTTCTTTAACTTTTTTTACCCTAACTTTAAACAGAGGGCATTTTTTGGACCTTTGCTTTCGTTTTACGTTTTTTGGCAGAACTTTTTTCTAAAAGAGAATTAGGTTTTTATATTCTTTTAACAATTCACCACTCCATTTTTTTCTTATCCACGCCTAATGCTTCATCAAATTCGAACTATTCCAACAATGCATTTGATCTAGTTTTTACCTTGTTGTATAAAAACACTAAATGCAATAAAGTCTTCCCAATAGCACAAACATTCTTAAAAGCTCGCTATCATTCGAAGAAAACTTTCTTCTGTGCAGTTTTTTCACTAAAAATTAATAAGCAAAAAATAATTTCCGGTATTTTTTAAGTTCTTATACTAGCTTCTGTTTGTTTTCCTAATCACTTAAACCAGTGTTTCTCAACCTTTCAGTATTTGCGACCCAATTGTACGACGCAACAATGTACACACAATAACGATGTATTTTCGGTATTTTGATGCTAAAGTTACACTACGACTTGAATTACAAACAATTACAAAATACCAAGAATGAGTAAATTTATTGATATTTGCCAACACCTATCCGCTGAATTGACAAAACCAGAACCGATGCATCTCTATTGCTATCTGTCTTCGCCGATTGTCCGATTTGTTCTAGAACATTCTGGAACGCGAATTCATTCATTTCGTCCGCGACGCAAACATGTATAAATGCTGCATCTTGTTCAATTCCAGCCAGTCTCACTCAAGTCGATCCTTCTATCTCTATCGAATCTATCGTGAATGCATATGTTGTAATTTGCGTGTTAATTGTAATACACAGCAGTATATTTATACAGAATCATTTATAAATTTTTAAGTGGGCGTAAGCGAGCATCGGACGATAGTGAAGCATCAACAAGTTCACAGATGAGCGTGGTTCCGAAAATAAAATCAAGAAAATATAATGCTCAAATTTTGGGTTTACCAATACTGAGGTAAACGAAGAAAAAAGGCCCCTGTGTGTCATTTACTCAAAAGTTTTGGCAGCAGACAGCATGAAACCTTTTAAACTTAAACGACATTTTGGAAACGCTTCATAATGACTACGTTAACAAACCCCGATAATTCTTCGAATTAAAATTAAAATCATATGAAAAGCAAAAAATCATTTAAAATTTTTTTTCACTATCAATTAAAAAGATTTACTTGCCTCTTG
The DNA here is from genome assembly GCA_013235015.1 of Araneus ventricosus. Lineage (NCBI taxonomy): Eukaryota > Metazoa > Arthropoda > Arachnida > Araneae > Araneidae > Araneus > Araneus ventricosus. The sequence goes on along the minus strand of BGPR01004550.1, from coordinate 66,802 downwards.
CAAAGTTTCATATAAAATAGTTAGATGTAAAAAGCCTCACACGGTGGGGGAAGAGCATATTTTCCAGTTGCAATTGAGATTTTAGAAACTATGTTTGGGGATAAAATTTTGCCAAACAATTACAAAATTATCTCCAAACATAGTTTCCATGCCTCTATCAAAGTCATAAGTAAAGGCAGTCCATACCTCTATCAAATGATTCTGTTGCCCGTTGAATTGGTGATATAGCTGAATATGTACAGAATCAGCTTTTCGGGAACTTGCGTGATAAATGTTTTCCAATTCAGCTTGATGAGACAAGAGATAGCAATAAAGATGTATGAGACAAGAGATAGCAATAAAGATGTTCATTTAATTGCGTATGTTCAATTTTGTGATGGTACGTCAGCAGTAGAAGAGCTACTTTTCTTCAAACCAATAAAACTCAAAGCAACAGCACTCGCATTATTTGCTATCTTAAATGATTTTATGAACGAGGTAAACATAAAGTGGAAAAATTGCGTAGGAATATGCACCGATGGTGCTCATTCAACGTCTGAAAGATTCCAAAGTATACAAGTACTTGTGAAACAAAAACCTCCACTGTGTGTCTGGACACATTGCATGATCCACAGAGAAACTCTGGCTTATAAAGAATTTAATGAAAATTGACTAATGACGGTTGTAACCGTAGTAAATTATATAAAAATAAGACTCCTAAAATCAAGAACCTTTTCTGCATATTGTAAAGACATGGGTGTTATACATTCAGCGTTACTATTTCATTACGAGGCAAGATGGTTATCACGTGGGAAAGTTTTGCAACGTTTTGATGAATTAAGGGATGAAATCACCTTTTTTCTAGAATAGGAAAACCAACCGGAAGCCGAGAAGTTTCGAGATGGTTTATTTGTGATGAAATTAAGCTACTTGGTCGATATATTCGAGGAATTAAATATACCTTGAATCTTCAACTCAAATTGGCAAATACACTTATGTTAGATACGAGTGATAAAGTTAATGCTTTTTGTAGAAAATTGGAATCGTCGAGCAGAAAATAAAAAAAGGCATAGAAATGTTTGCAAATGTGGATGAATTTGTTAAAACTTAAAAGGTTAAAGAACAACGTGTGAAAGTTGTTTTTGTAACCACTGAAAATCATTTAGCCATGCTGCCAAAGAATTTAAAAAAATATTTTCTTGCTGACGACAACTTGATAGAAAGTTACGAGTGGGTTAGGGATCCATTTCAAAATACT